>CANUEP010042060.1:0-266724 GCA_947857235.1 Jatropha podagrica | reverse complement strand
GAAAAAAAGGAAGGATTTTTTATGTCCAAGAAATTTTAGTTTATGTTATTTATACAGCTCTTTACTTGCAGAACAGGCTATCTACAAGAACTCTTATAAATATAGAAGCATTCTTTCATGAGAAAGCAATCTTTCTTGGTTGTAATTCTGAATAAAAACAGTATGGAAAAATTGGGCATAACTGAATAGAGAATCGAATGAAAAGCCAGTGAAAAATCAAGCTATAGGCTTTAAATGGGTATATAACAAATATAAGGCAAGGATGGTTGGTGAAGGCCATTCTCAAAAGGAATAATCTGATTATGTAGATACTTTTGCTGCACAGACTTTTTAAAATTGATACGTTAAGGTAGTTTCTGATTGAGAAAAAGGAAAAACTGTTCAGCCTAGAAAGCAAATTTGATTTATATTTGAGGAATCAACATTTCAAATAATTGCCTCGTATGTTTTGTCATGTTCGTTTCTTCTGATTTTTCCTTTTCTAACATTGGTTAGTTTTTCTTTACTGTACTGAGTTATTAACACATTTGCACATATCATATGTTGGGACCAGCTTGATGGTACCTTTATTGCTTTCTCAAAATTCATACAAAAATGATATTCAAATTTGTTGGCTGGAAATGATCATATAGTCAATTATTTGCAATAGCTTCTGAAATGGGGTGGTCTAAAAAAGATAGACAGGCAATGTCATTTGCCTTGCAGACTCTTCACAAGGCCTTGTCAAGTAATTTTCAATGTTTTTTCAACACAAGGCTCTGCAAATTGTTGTACTATGGCAATAAATGCTAATTACCACTGTTCATAAGATGCTGCCAGTAATGCTTTCTATTTTTCACATATCTAGTCAATAATAACAAGCTTATATGTCTTAGGCATGTCTTGTATTCTAATATGAACAGACAAACTTAAATAAACCTGATTTTTCTCCTATCTAAATTTTAATTCCAAATGGTCCCTAGTTAGACATTATGTATTCCAGGAAGACAAAGCCATGTGATCCTTCACCTGCTTACGTCTCTCACCGAACCTCACTCAAAGGCCTCTTCACCACTCATTCACATTTCTTAGATTTTCCACATTTCCATTGTAACTATATAAATGAACCCACAAAGCCACAACCAAATCAAGTCTTGAAATCAAACTCTGCATTGTCTGAAGAAATAACTAGGCAATGGCTATTCTTTCAAAAAGTGTTAAGCAAATTCTTCGCCGATCAAGTTTTCTTGCTGATCACCAAGCCACTTCAATTCCAAAAGGCTTTTTTGCGGTCTATGTTGGAGAGAACCAAAAGAAGCGATTTGTAGTTCCGATTTCAGTCTTGAATCAGCCTTCATTCCAAGAATTGCTAAGAGAAGCCGAGGAAGAATTTGGATTTAACCATCCAATGGGTGGTCTGACACTTCCTTGCAGAGAAGATATCTTCATTGACATTATTTCAGGCTTGAATCTATTATAGAAAACACAATAAGGACCAACATTCTTTGTAAAGTTCTTGTAAATTGCTTACATATTTTTTTATAGAGTTAGGTGAGATGTTGAATATTTGTTGTCCATCCACATGAGAAGTTAGAAAATAGAAATTTGAACAAATTGTTCTTCCATTATACTCTCAATCAATTTTAAAATTTAGTCTTCCTAATTCCTGATCAATTTCAAATCCATACTTTCAAACACATAAACCCAAACACAACATGCATTAATATGGTACAACTTAAGGAAGTGCATTCTGCAAAGTCAGAATCCTTTTTTGGGCAAAAGCCATTGCTTCATCACGTAAATCAGAAGATTCTAATAAACCTCTATTACATTTTTCTTGTAAAATTGAATCATATAGCTGCATTCTGCTGCTATTACCCAATTTGGCTCCATTAATTAGAATATATGCCATGCGATTATTGTTTCAAGGATGTCCCAAATCCAAAAGTTACTGAATTCAAGAACCTTAGCTGATTGCCTCTAGCAAGTACCTAATTCAAGGATTATGTCAGAATCAATACTTATTTCTAGCTGCCCTTAATTTCCAGTCTTTTGCTTCCCACTCCACCATTCCATTTCCATACATGGGTGCTTGGACAATTCTTTTCACTGAAGATACATTTTATCCATGTTACTACTAACTTGTGTAGATCATGAGATACAAAATGAGATGTAAATATACAATAATTTTCCAGATAAAGGATGTTTATAATATTCTGAAAAACCAACCAAAAGGTCGTTGTAGTATAGTGGTGAGTATTCCCGCCTGTCACGCGGGTGACCCGGGTTCGATCCCCGGCAACGGCGATGCTTTTTTTTTTTAGGTCCATTTTGTTTCTATAAACTGACACAGTACAGATTTTGGAGTATTATTTTACTCTGACGGTGAAAAATAATAAACTTTATCCAAATTATATTTATTTATCAGTTGACATGTTTGTTAATGACTCTAAAGATGAAGCACAATACTTGTCTTCTCCTTTAATGCCTGGTGCCTCACATTCTTTGATTGTTTGCTTCATTACTTCGGCTTCTTTTGACATCTGTCTTATTGAAAAATGCTTCAGAATTTCGGGTAATCTTTTGCTTGAAACGGATATGATTTTAGCAATTTCATGTGGTAAAAAATTAGACCCATTTTGTAGATTTTGTAAAAACAATGTTCATCTTTTTGCCAGAAACATGATCATTGTTCAAGAAGTATACATTAGTTGTATTGAATGTCTCATTTTTCTTGAACTTTTTCGATTCGGCCCAATACCCAATTCCATAGGGTCCTTTGTATGCAGTTGTATTACCAGCTTGCAATTCTGATCCTGAAAAGGAACTTCTGTTTCCTGCTGTTATTAGATTACAATCGCAAATAAACAAGTATAATTTTACGTATATGAATATCAAATAAAAGGTAGTGTAAAAATCAAGTTTATAAGCAAAAGCTGGTTAATATAGATGAAAAAGAAAATGTATTAAGTAACTAACCTGCAGGCTCTAAAAGTTGTTGCAAAGCATTTGGCAATGGAGTATTTGGTAGCATAGATTCCCAATAAAGCTCTGCTGGTAGAATAGCATTACTCCCTTGGATAAAAACCTGCAATAGTTAAGGTTGATAATGAAATTAATATTAATCTGTTATACATGTTTCCCAGATGAAACATAAAGAGTCCATAACTGACATGTTTGTTAGGTTCAGGCACATTACCAGTGCATTACATTGTCTTGGGAAGACATATACTGATTATGAACTTGTGAAGAAAATTCTTAGGATTCTTCCAAACTCATGGAAGCCAAAGGTAACTGCAATTAGAGCAAGAGATTACTTTGCTAGATTGAACCTTAATGAGCTCCTTCGCTCACTAAAGGAGTATGAGATTGTGATGAAATGATGGAAATAGAAAAAGGAAAAGGGAGTTGTCCTGAAGCACCAAAGTGATGAAGAAAACAGTGACAATTTATGAGGACATTTCCAATCTTTAGCATGTTCTTATTAGGGTTTAGGGTTGTAAATGGATTATTCCACTCACAATCTTTTCGTGCTTCTTTTTTGGTTCATTTGGCTCCCGCTAAGCGTTCAAACTTAAGAACTCTTAGCCTTGAAGGCGATTCCAATATCACTGAACTTCGATGCAATCTATTTATTGATTAGTTGGAATATGTATGAGCATTTGATAGCTAATATGATGTTTGGTTCAGGATTTGCCTAGTCAAGCTGATGGTTCTTTGCGAGTAAGTTTTACTAATGCTTTGACTAACTGTAAGGAAAGGCACTAAAGCTATTCACTGAAGAGTGAAATTTTTGTATTGGGACTCCCAACTAATACCTCTTACTGCTTACTGAGACTTGTTATTTACAATTTTCGACATTATTATAATAAAAATATAGTCATTAAAATTAAAAAAAAATACACAATGTTATTATTTTCAATTATCATTTGAATTTTCCAAGTTTCAAATTTCAAATACATAAATACGTTATGTTCAATTCAAATATTCCATGACTTGAGGGAGAAATAGTTGTTGAATTCCATCACCTGCTTTATTCAACTGACATATAACAAACATGATTTTGTAAATGACGAGAACAAACCTATCATAGCAGAGGAATTTAACAAACTGTTGCATAAGATCAAACACTTGGAACATGTTCCACCAATTCAGTTCCCATATCACCGCATCATATGGTTCTTTCATTCAATTCTTGGACCTTTCTTGTCAAACTAAAAATTTGATTGCCATCAAGAAGCTCCATGCTCACCTGCTCAGGAGAGGCTTACTCTTTATCTCTCCTAATATTCACAGCAAACTCATCTTTACTTATACCAATTGCCTCAACGAGAACAACTTTCAAATCTTAACCAATTGCTGCAAGTTCTTAAACCCCAAAAGTCCATTACACTTCAATCCACTGCTATCTGATTTTTGTAAAAATGGTTTCCCTTTACATGCACTAAAAACCTGCTCTCTTATGCATTCCGAAAGTGTTTCTTTAGATACTTATGCTTTGTGCAGTTCCTTAAAAGCTTCATCTTCTATGGAGAACGTGAATTTTGGAGAACAAATACATGCCCACGTGATGAAATCAGGTTGGATATCTAGTGTGTTTGTGGGTAGTGCTTTGATTTATTTATATGCAAAATCGTTTTTTGTTGATAATGCAGCAATGGTGTTTGATGAAATTCCCGTAAAGAATACAGTTTGTGCAAATGCACTTTTATCAGGGTATGTTGAAGCTAAATTGTGGGATCGAGGAGTTACGTTGATAAGAAAGATGCCTTTTTTGAGTTTGGATTATGATCACTTTACAATATCAGCAATGCTGCGCACGTGCTCGGCGCTTTCTGCTATTGAATTTGGCAGGCAAGTGCATGCCTACTTAACCCGTAAAATTTTTTATGTGGTAAATGATGTCTTTCTACAGAGTTCATTGATTGACATGTATGGCAAGTGTGGTTTTGTAGTGAAGGCTCTGCGAGTTTTCAATTTGGCAGGGTTTCAACTGGGAGGAAAGAGAAGTAGGGATATTGTTTTGTGGACTTCAATGATTGGTGTATATGGTAGAAGCGGGCATTTTATCGAGGTGATTGGATTGTTCGAGGAGATGTTAAAAGAAGGGATTAGACCAGATGGGGTGGCATATGTTACAGTTATCTCAGCCTGCGGTCACACTGGCCAATTGCAACTTGGAATACAATATTTTGAATCAATGACTCAAGACTTTAAAATAAATCCTGGCCCAGAGCACTACAGTTGTGTAGTTGATTTACTCTGTAGGGCTGGTGAGTTAAATAAAGCCTGGAAGCTGGTGAATGAGATGCTCACTAAAGGACAAGACAGTTTCAGCATTTCTATGTGGGGGGCTTTGCTTAGTGCTTGTGAGGAACACGGGAATATCGAGTTGGGTAAATTGGCTGCACAAGAGGCACTTAAGTTGGAGCCTCAGAATGTTGGGGTATATGTCATGTTATCAAATTTATATGCTAGGTTTGGTTTGTGGAAAGAGATTGACCAGCTTAGGGAAATAATGAAAGACAGAGAATTAAAGAAAGATGTCGGATGTAGCTGGATTGAGGTTCAAAGTTTCCTCAAGTATCGTTAGTTTTGAAAGATAAGATATGGTTCAATTGTTGACTTGATAACAACAAAGCAAGGTTGCTGCTTCTGCTTCGTCTACCCCTGCTCACTCAGGTGCTTCTCTCTAAGGCGAAACACTCCTCTACCAATGCATTTTTACATCCCACATTTGGCAGAGTTGATAACAGAGACTATGCCAAATTTAACGATGAATAGTATCACTGTTGCAGGTCTCCAACCATTATTCTCAAACAGAATATCAAAGCAACAGTTCTGAGTGAAAGAGGAAATGTGGTAAAATGTAAATTACAAATGTTAAGGTTGTTCTGTAAATACTTTCATTCAGCATATAGTATTCTAAAAATGTTTACTGTGATAGCATGGACACCTTAAAATATTTAGTGTACCGATGTCGTACTTTGTCACACACCGACACTTTTTGAACAATTAATTTTTTAATTTTATTAATTTCAGACACTTTTTTTACACTTTATGAACACTTATAAAAAGTTTAAAAAACTTTTACATAAATTTGTTAACATAAAAAATTAAATTGAGGTCATAAATATATATTAGATAAATATATATACTTAAAATTAAAAAAATGACAACATATATAAGAAGAAAAAAGAACCCTAAATCATTATGTTAGGCTTATAATTTTATTGCCAAATTTAAAATTTGATTTTTGTTCGTAGTAATTTTCGATTTTTATCAAGAAAAACCCATAATATTATATTGAACCAACAAAAATGTAGGACAGGGCAAGAGAGGATAAACCATCAAATATGCTCCCAACTTAGCATCTTCTATCTATTACATTATAAATTCAACTTAACCTCAGACATTCCAATCGTAAACTTTTGTCAAAATTCTACCACAATTTTAAATTAGTCAAAATTAAGGAATAAAATAACATATCTAAGGGACCTACATTGATTACTTTGATCCACCAAACCCATGGAATGGGTTAAGTGAAACGATGAATTTTACTCTTCTTCAACCTCAATCTCTCCTCCCTTCTCCAATCTCGTTCTTTTCACTTGTCTATTTAATCGATTCTGGAGGTTTTTCTTCTTCAATAAAAATGAGCACTTTTCAATTAGTGTGAACGCAAATCGAGGGTAAGAATTGTTTAAACACTTCTTAATTTTCATTTTGCCTCAGAAAATATTTAAGTTTGGTTGGGTATTTTGTGAGATTAAACGATGAATGTCAAAACTCGAAACTACCATGTATGGTGGTTGACAGTGAATTTCAATACTGTTTTCCAGCAAAATAGCTCAATGTCAATACGAATTGGAGTTGGACTTGAGTTCTTGAAGTTGTTATGATTATACTAGTTTTGCTAAATTTGATGAAGATTGAGAAAAAAAAAATTGGCTTCTTTATTGCAAATCAACATTGATGAGATGAAATATGCATGACAGTAGCGCCCTTGATGGCCACAAAAGGAGTAGCTTAGTGCTTACATCTGTTGCTATTTCTCATACGATCGTTATTAATTCTCAGTCATCACCTTCCCCTTCTCAGGTTCTTTTAATCCTAATTGTTGTAATACTCTTTATAATATTTTTCTACCGATTCTTAGTTTCCTTTTAAGCCTATTTATGCTAACATGATTCTAATGGTTTCTTGGTTATAAAACAATTTCTGTAAATTTCTTTTTTTTGGAAAAAAAAAAAATGTGCAGGTTGAATCAGCATTCATGGAGATTGAAGAAGATGAAACTGCAGTAATCTTATCTTGGAATGCGATTTGAATGAAACTCATCGTTTCACTTAACCCACGTAATGGGTTGGGTTAACTTGAATAATCAATATGGGACAAGGAACTGCAAATGAGATTTTCATACACACTTTGTCAGGGGAGACAAGTTCTAATTTTCAAGCATTAGTAGAAGGAAAAGCAACTGAGTTGGCTTTGCCATTAATTTATAAAGCTAATAGAATTTGAAACGCTCATTAATTATTCATGAGATACATAAGAGATAAATGATAATAGACAGGTTTGGATTTCAAAACTGAAATCCTAATTCTGATGCACTCAGAAGAAAATTAAGAGTTTACCTTTACTCTCACAAGAAAAAAAGAAAGGAAAAGGAGTAGAGCATCCAGCAGTTAAACTCATGATCTTGCTTTCTTGAATACACCTCACCAGGGTTTTAAATATACAAATTCAGAGTTATTGCTTATAACTTTGAAATGTCAGTTACTCTGGTTTTAAGTGTGGCGCAAAACCAAATAGGGTCGTTATAAATAACGGTAAAATAAATCAATTAAACTATGACACACGCTTGCGCAAATACCTGCCAGAAGGCCACGACCTTAAGTTGGGCTTTTTATTAATGTAATTCCACAAAAATTTCCTTGTTCACTTTTTTGCCCTTCAACTTCTGGTGTGATTGGTGCACTAGAAAAGCATTCATTCAATCTCGAAGTAGGCAGTAATTTTATCTTGAAACCCTAAACCGGGCACTGTAATTTGGCGGAGGAAAACCCTAATTTCTTTGAATCTAACTAAAGAGCGTGTTAAAGGACATGACAAATATTTCATCATCGAAAAGAAATGGTCAAGATCAACCTGAATTAAGTGGGACCGCATCCAAATCACAGAGGACCAAAATGAGCAAACCTGAGGACACTGAAAAGAAGGTAACTAATAGTTCCCAATTTCAGTTTCAAATTTAACAATAACCCATCTCTTAAATCGCCGAAAATAAAAATCCCCACGAGCAAAAGACTGTTTCTTGGAAGTAATTTTCGTTAGTCTCAATGCAAAGGCTCTGTTTCGAATTTCCTTTATCGGTTTATAATAGGACTTTAGTAGATCATGAATTTTAAATTGGGTTTAATTTTCATTTGCATATTTACCGAGTCCTTGAATCACCATAAAAGATGGTACCCAGAAACTTGATAACTTTGGTCTTTCAATACAATGTTTGAAACACAGCAGACTCTGTTCTTAAGTTTTGCCTTTTGCTGTTGGTGGGATTTTTGCTATAGCTCCACGTTAAAGTTTGTTTCTGTTGTCATTGGGATGTATAACTATTTTCGTATTTGCTGAAGTTACTATTAATGCTGCTTTCCAGAGCTTCTGGTTTTTATTTCTCTTTACAAGTTTTAAATCTAATCCTGTGATTTTCACGAGTTTTGTGTAGTTCAAGGTGATTTTTTATTTCTTATCAAATTTGAGCAATTGCTGATTTCGTTAAATCATTGTTATGAGTACAACTTTTGCATGACTAGTATGCATGAGATTTTTGTCTTGGGAAATGCCGTTACTTTTTTGCGTGTTTATAATGTCATTTTTTATGATTTTGTTGTAGATTCTGAATAAGAAGCTCAAAGATGTTGAGATTAGCATTCCTATAGTTTATGGCAACATATCATTCTGGCTTGGCAAAAAGGCTAATGAGTGAGTAAATTTTTAGTTGTTAATTAGATAGGCCTTTGCTGTTTATTCTTATTATTTACAAATTGATTTGCTAATCAGGTATCAGTCACATAAATGGACTGTGTATGTACGAGGGGCCACTAATGAGGATCTTGGCATAGTGATAAAGCGAGCTGTTTTTCAGCTGCATTCCAGTTTCAATAATCCAATAAGAGTTGTTGAGTCACCACCTTTTGAATTATCTGAAGCTGGGTGGGGTGAATTCGAGATTGCCATCACACTGTATTTCCATAGTGATGTTTGTGATAAACCATTAAACTTGTGAGTTCCTTTGCATATTATTTGGTTTCATTTTAGTTGGTATGTTTTGAAAATCATAGATCATTCTTTGTAAGCATTCAATAGATGCACCACATATAATAGAAATCTATGTAAAATTTGATATAAATATATAAATAATGTAACTCCTAGTCAATGTAATATGCTGCATCATGAATATGATAGGTCATCCCTTTTACTTGGTATTAATTTTAGTGGAATATTACTGAAATTATAGGCTGCCAATAATTTTGTACTTAGTCATTCTTTTGTAATCTTGAAGCACTGAACTAGGATTTGAAAATATTGGCTGCAGGTTATAGAAAACTTCTAAAAGGAAAATAAAACAATAAGATAAAACTGTAGACAATATCAAACACTTACTCAATATGGGAGTTGTATAGTTAACATTGTTGAATGTTCGGCAGGAAGTTAATGGTATAGTTGATCAATTAATTTAAATATTTATGACCAGATCATTTTATGTTTTTAACCCTTATCTTATTGAGAGCACAATTGAGAGAGAAGAAATGAATTCTGGATCCATCATAGTTGAATGGATTGATGCCTTATCTTTAAGGATGGTTGTTGGTAGTTATAAAGGCCTTTCAGGATGAAGAGGAAATAGGAGCTATTTTGGAAGAGGACAAGGACAAGGCACGTAATCACTTCTTTAAAGCACTGAGGAATCTTGGAACATTGTCAAGGAATGAATTTTTTGTATGATTTCTTGAACATTGTATAAAAGATGTATGAATTCCTCTTTTATAACACCCGATCCTAAAAAGCATATAAATCTCAATGATGGGGCGATGATAAATTATCTTCACCACTTGCTTTATTAGAATCCATTTATTTCTCCCTAGGGCAGGGTCGATAAGGGACTTGTGCTTCATATTCTTCCTGAAACGCTTCATGCAAATCGATCTATTTTCACCCTGTATCTCCCTTTGAGTAATATTCTTTCCACTGATGATTTCTTTTCACCTAAACAAAATTGGAAAGCTAAAGTGTTAGTGAAGGTAAGGGTTTTTCTAGACAAAGAAACCTAACAACACCTCATTTTCTCATTGATGTCTTATGTGTTGTGCTATAGTGAGTATTGTTCTCATTTTTTTTCCTTTTGCATTGTGAGGTGGCTTTGATAACTTGGAATCACGCGTAAGTGTTTTCATGGAACATCGAGTATATTTAGAACTTTTAAAAACTTTTGTTGGTATGGAATCTGGAGTATTTGATGTGGAAAAGATGCCAATGTCCTTGAATTGTGCGTTCTTTGTAACCTTGTGGTGTATGGGTGGACAAGAATGCTTGAATTTGCAATTTGTCCTATAATTTGCCCTTTAATTTGTTTTCTCTTGGTGAAGACACCACTCTTGTTTAAGCTTGCGTACTTAGTTCATCTATAATATCTTTCCTTTGTTAAAATCCTCTAGTACTTGCTGGTAAGATTGGAAAATCAACCGGAAATCTGGTGTGAAAGAAGAAAAATGGGATCATTTTCTGACCTGCAATTTGGTATTCAAACCCAAATGTAAAGGGATACTCTTGAAAATTTTGTGTCTAACAACATTGTTGGAAGTGCTCATGTAACTCCCTCAGACCACATGCTTTTTGATTAAGATATAGACTTAGCTGTCTCCTAATGTGACTCTTGCATCCTTTGGTAGTTCATTTTGAAGGTGTCCCATCGCATTCCATTCCTTTCTCCCATAAGTAAAGTATGAAGTTGGAGATGGGTAAGAAAGAGGAATGTATAACCAGAAGGAAAACAGACTGAAAAAAAAGAAGTCGAAAAAGATTTTAGGACAATACTCAAAACTACTGATATATGGAGTACCAGTATATATGAATCACATAGAAAAGTCATTTACACTTCATATCATCAATAAGGGCCAAACAGAAGAGAATGAATGGAGCAAGAAGAAAAGAGATTCTCTTTTCAGACAATGGTGGCTCAGTCCCCTCAATCAGAGTGAAAAATTTTCAAGGACTTTAACAGTCTTCGGACGAAAAGAGCTTTGGTCAGGTTATTCCATCTTGCTACCACCTGTTCTGATTATGTCAAGCCTTAATAGTCAAGGATCCATGGGATCCATGGGACGTCCAAAGATCTAACCGATTCTTCTGTGTTCTTCTAACATCTTTCCTGGAGTAAAAACCTTTAAATTCTCCTGAAAATTACAACCAAGGATCCATGGGATGTGCAAAGATCTAACCAAATACTATAATAAAACATATACTTCATGAATTATAAAAGAAGTAAATTTCATTCTCATCTTCATTTTGGTTGTATGACTTTTTAATATGTTTGGAATGAACCACTTATATGTCTTACTGCAATTAGGTGATCATGGATATGCTAGAAAATTTTCTGAAAATTAATTCCAACAAAAGAAAAAAGGGCAGCCCGGTGCATGAAGCTCCTTCTTTGTGCAGGGTCAAGGGAAGGGTCGGACCATTTACTGGTATTTAATTCCAACAATTAAAAAAAAAAGTGTCAAAGCTTCTAATTTACTGGTATTTTTGTGTTATTTAGAGTAACTGATGAGAGAGAAATGCTCAAATTTCTATAAGGATCAAAGTTTATCGTTGCAGTTGTTATTGGGCAACATAATTTTTCTTGTTTTTGTGATGGATTCAACTTTAGAGATTTTTGAAAGATCCCCTTGTGCTGGTATTCTCTGTGATTGGAGGGCATTACATATCATTTTTTATTTATTTATTTCAGTTAGATTTATTAATTTCTTAAGAGGAAGATATCTTCACCTCCAATTTGTTTTTCTTCTTTCATACACACACAACATTTATGGTTCCATTAAACTGGAGTTCCACAAGGGAGAACTGGAGACAGTCTCAGGTGCTACTTTTACGTAAAGTGTCTGCCCTTAGAACACAAACCTGCATCTTTAAGGCTGCAAAATTAAGTCTTTTTTTGTGCACCAAGCAATGGATTGGCCACTATAGTTCATTTATCAAAAAGTTAAATTTTAACAAACTTCAGGATTGGCCTATTTAAGGTTTAAATTATGCACAGATATCATCATTTGAAGTTGTATCCAGAGGATGAATCTGGTCCTATGTCTACCAAGAAGCCTGTTGTTGTGGAAGCATATGATGAGATAGTGTTCCCTGAGCCTTCAGAAGGTTTCTTCGCTCGTGTGCAGAGTCATCCTGCTGTAACCTTACCGAGATTACCTGCTGGTTTTACTTTGCCTCCCCCTGGTATGCTTTTCAATATGCATTTTTGCAAGGCATTTCTTTTTCCCCCCATAGTTTCAATAATTATCTTTTTTCCTTTTATCTTTTTGTGTTTTTATAGTACCAGTTGAGGATGCAAGTAAAAGGAAGAGAGGTGACACTAAAGATCATCCCCTAAGCCAGTGGTTTATGAACTTCTCTGAAGCAGATGAGCTCTTACAACTTGCAGCAGCTCGCCAGCAGGTCAGAAACAAGCCCGTCTTTATTTTTCATTATATTCATTCCATTGTGTAAAACTATTAGATATCCATTACAGTTTCTGTAATTGCGTTGTCATGTTCTCATGCATTTATTTCTGTCTACAATGTTATTGTTCTTGCCTCTTGGTTTCTCAACATCCTTATTCATCTAGATTATATGTCTTTTCTGGATTCTTTTCTCAAACCTCTACCTCAGACGGCTTTCTGCCTGTCCCCTCATTGTTTCTGGACTTCACTTTTTCCTACAAAATCATTCTAGAGAAATTCTCCTTTTTTTTTACATGATGGATTATGGAGCCTTTGGCACTTTCTCTCAGTTACTTATTTATGCACTTGATACAAAAGTCTTCTCTACTGTTTCTTTTCTAAGTGGTTTACAGAGGTCAAGCCATCTCTAATCTTTCTATTCCACAGGCATTTTCTTCTCTCTAAATGCAAGTTTTCTGCTTCTACCTTCAGTGTTCATTTTATTCCTTAAAATCTCCTTATAGTTATTCCTTTATGAACATTTTACATTATAGAGGTCAAATACTTCTTTATGGACTTAATACAAAAGCTTCTTCTTCTTTTTTTTTTTCCTTTTGTGCTCTTCTCTTAGTGGTTCATTTATACTTTGCTTGCATTACTATTAATTTGATCAAAGCGGATATTGGTAATAAGGGATTTGTATGGCTGACCCCAACTAGTTTGGGACTAAGGCCTAGTTGTTGTAGTTGTAATACTCTCTTCTAGTGGTTAATATGAGTCAATGCCCACTTGATGCGGAACCCCAAGAATGGTGTCTTGACACCCCAAGTTGGATTTGATATATGAACCCTAAATACCAAATTAGGAACCCTAATCGCAAATTAGGAATTTCTTCTTGGATGGAATAACGGATTTTAACCCAATACTCAACTAGAAGTATGAACCAACGATTTCAAGATAAAAGGATGAATGCCATAAAGATTAATCATCTTTGATAAGTTCGAAAACAAGTTCAATGAAGAACTAAAGAGAATTCGCCTCTCTTGAAATAAAATGCATAAACTAAAATCTGTCTCTACAATGCTTGAAAGCTAAGTATTTATATGTAGGAAACCCTGAAACTAATTAAAATATAAAGCCCAATTGAAATAGGCCCAATTATTGCTAATTTAAACATAAGCTAAAAATAAGGCTTAAGGTCCACATATTTGGATCATGTGAATCAGCCTTGGATCTTCTTGCAGGCCCATCTTGTTATTTGGCACTTCATCATTAGGCCCAAATATCTTCTTGACCAATCCACGCAATGCTTCCTCGACTTTCTTAGTCGTTGCCCTTATAATTGGCCCACTTGGGAGAAGAATATCTTCTTATGCAGTTAGGGTTTGTGTGTTTGTATCACCACTTCTTCTCTTTGAATATGATTCTGTTCTGCAGGTGTTTTTCAATGTAAACTGGGAAATGTTGTGTGGCAAGTTGTGCCAGGAAGCACAAGTTAATTATATTCTAATTTTCAATGATAAAGAAAATGAGAAATGGTAACAACTAACAACTGTAGAATGGGGTTTTTCACTCTGCCTCACTATCTTTAGTTAAAACATGAACTTTACTCAACCATGAACATAATCATTAATCATTACTGACAAAACACATGAATAAACAATCAGCCTGTACGAATAATCAAAGGGAAAACTCCATAATCGGGGAGAGATCTTTGTTGATGAACAGTTACCCTTCATCATGAATTCATAATTTTTTCTTGTGTTTGAATTCCCTTTTTATTTTCTGTCTGTCAGTAAAACATCTTCCTAGAAAACATAGTCAACAGTTCTTCAACTTGATGGAGACAAAAAGCTGGAGTGTCACATTTTGATGCAGAAATTGTCTAATTATTTTTGTTGGCAGAAGGTAGGGGGTCCAACCATCTTTCTCCGAAAGATGGACCCATTTGTTTGTTATGTCTTAATCTCACATGAATTCTAGCATATGCTTTTCGAGTATATTTATATGTTGGACCCCCTAAAAACCAATAGATTTCATTTAGACATTTACGATCTACTTTCTCCATTATACTTCTTATTTCTCTATCTATTCTTGTTCTTCTAGTCTACTTGATTCTCCTTTAGTCCCGCTCTGTCATGTCATTGTTCACCATGTTACCTGATCTTTGACAACATCACATGCTGAGAATTCTCTGTTATATCAATTAATGGCATCACGTTGATGTTGCAATGTCCTTGCACCCATAACATTTTCAAGTAGGGGTTGAAAATTATTCATTAATCATATAACTTTTATGATCTTTAAAACTGAGAATTATTGCCCAACATATAAAGGCTATGCCACTGTAACTTCTGTAGTGATCATGGACGACAGAAACCAGTATTTACTGTTGATGAGTTAAATGATGTTTTGTCTGATTTATGTTATGCAAGAATTGAGTCTTCTTCCAGCAAGGATGTATTGAACTTTGTTTCTGCGCAGGGGTGTGCAAGAGCATATATGTGTGTGTTTGAGAGAGAGATAGAGTAAAATGAGGACTTGGAGAAAATCTCCATTTTATTAAAGAAACCATGCGTCTGACATATATCAATTCCCTCCAGTGTTTCAGCTGAAATTGTTTGCTAATCTTTTGTAATTCTTATGATATTGTTCAAAGTAGAAACCTTTTGACTTGTCACTTCTTTGTCCCTTTGTCTTTAATAATATTAGCCTGGAGTGAATGAAGGTTACAAAGAATCATTTTGGATATATACCTGCATCATCATGTGATAGAAAATTGACGAGTAGTCTTTCCTAGTTTCATTTGTGTCTTTAGTTGTTCTGACATGATATATATAGCTAAGATGGAAGTAGGTTACGTACATCCACTCCATTTCCTGCACAACCTGAATGCACCTCCTAATCTCATTTCAGCATCATATGGAACTTAATTATTTATGCACTTGCTTTCTACAAGCTCATTGCACATAATGACATGGAATGCTTGACTTTATTTTTTACTGAATCCAAGTAGTGAAATTGTTCGTAGATAAAACCATAAAAGCACCATCCTTTGTTATGTTTCATCAAAATTTGAAGGTATTTGAGAAATGTAACTTTTTGAAAAATATTAGAAAAAACCATATGAGGTCAATATGATTAAAAACTGTGATAGGGAATGTAATGTGATATAATTAAATGAATTTTTGGTTTAATGTTCAAACTAGAAATGCATTTGATTATGTTATATTTTCTTCCATTTCGGTTTACAAAATATCCATCCAGTTGTTTGATGGATGTGGATTATTGTCAATTATTGAAACAGTACCTTGCGCTTTTCAAAAGTTAAGTTAATGGTAAGATGTATTTGTCATTCATAATGGCTGTGGTGTGAGGCCATAACATTGCAACTGAAATAACATTAGATCTCAAAAACTAAATCGTTGACATGTTTGGGAATAGAATTGGATACCTCTAGGTTGTAGCTGTACTTTTACCTTGTTTGCTATGAAGGCACTTTATGTTGTTATCATGTTAGTTGATATGTCATATAGCATAACTTGAAATTGCTGAACCGTCATGGCTTTATTATACAAAGGTTTGAGAGAATTGAGGATGTCAACCATAAGATTGATGCTGTTGGGTGAAGTGGATAAATGGAACGAGAGTCTTATGTGGCACTGTCAATCCTGCAATTCTACCATGTCATATATCAACGAGTATTAGGCAGTAAAGGAACAATATGACTATGTTAACAGAGAGGAAACGAGGGTGCTAAGAATGATCGTGAAAATTTAAGGAACAGATAAAAAATTAAGGTATTCACAGAAAAATTGAGAAAAGGGAGATTCAGATGGGCTGGATATGTGCATCATAGGCCAACAACTTCAATGAATTGAAGATGGAGGATAAAAAAAAAAATGCAAGGACCGGACCTAGGACAACTTTCTAAAGATATAATCTAAACTAGTTTGAATCGCGGAAGAGGGTCTATCAAAGGACCAGACCTAGGACAACTAGTTGAGTTTAGTTGCATCTCATCGAGATCTATTTTACAGAATGGGTTTTGCAAATTTAATATACTCAAGGACAGTGGTTTCGCTGTTTGCTTTCTTCAATGAAGCCATGATAAATTTGTAATAATTTTCTAAGCTTTTTTAATGAATAAGCAGAAAAAGATGTTTCATTTCATGTATCTGCAGTCTTTTTACGTATTGGCAGTGGTTACTTAGACAATCAATACCTTTTTTCTGGAAATGGGAAACTACTTCTGGCATTGGCCACTCGTATAAATTTCCTCATTTGATTTTGTATCTTCAATTTCTTTTTTACTTATATTAAAATGAAATGAACCATGGTCTGTGGGAACATTTTTGGATTTGATAACATAAGTCTGATGATTATGGAGATAAAAATCCTGCTGATTCTATTTATCCTTTTTGCATTGAAAGCATTGTTTCTCAATTTGCTGAAGCCTGTTAAGTGAAATATCTGACAATTTAGATTCTGTGTATTGAATAGGTGCAAGCTCATATTGCGAAACTCAGAAGACAGATAAGCTTGATTGATGGACAGCATCAACAGATGAAATCTCCCTCTGACCAGTGACTATACATTAACACTTGCAAATTTCTTGAGATTTCTACTTCACATTGTTTTTGGAGCAGCAGCTGCACGTCATGGCATAGGATGTAACAATAATATTTATTTTCTCAATTGTTGGGAGAATCTTTCACTTTGCCTCATCTCATCTTCTTTTTTATTCTCCCCTTAACTTCCTATTCAGTGCTTACAAATGAAAATGTATCTTTGTACTAATAAACAAAAGGAAAATGTATAATTTGATTCTCTAGAAGTAAATATGAATATCACTCGACTGTCTGCATCTGAAAGCATGGACTTTCAAGAGCGCATTTGATATGCTTGCATAGACTTGCTGGGGAAGAGGCATCAGCAAAGGTTTATAAAGGTCTCTTCCATCTGGAGGAGATGTGGCAGTGAAAAGATCCCAGATGGTTAATGGTATAGACTGTTTGTGCATTGCAATTGAACTGCTACCTTTTAAAGTTAGCTAAACGAAAGCAAAAATTGGAAGAGGAGGCGGATGTGAAGAAATAAAAATTACATGCTCTTTACTTCTCAGTATTGATGTTTCCCAAGAAATATTCGGCAATGTTAGAGGCATAGAAGTTATGCACATTTCCATTCATGAATGTCATTTATCAAAATATTTTGACCATGTGGCATTGAAATATAGTTTGAGATTCCAGTAATTCTTGGATCCCTTCTAACCTTTGCAATGTTTAGCATGCGTGTTCCTGTCCTGAGCATAGCAATAACCTTAGTTGAATTTAGCTTCCAGATTTCTTTGGTTAAAACCTTCTTGCATCGTTCATGTGCTTATATTGAAGTCTGCCTCCAGTGAATTATATGCAAATAAAGAGGAGGGTCCTTAAATACTTGTATCAGTCCTTTCTTTTGTGATTCTCTTTATAGATGGTAAATAGAAACGGGATGAACTATTCCGGCATTTGGATGGGTTCTGCTCGTGTTGTCATGGTCATTTCAATTCCTGTGTCACTCTCACCTTGATTTCGCACATCCCAGGTACAACCCTATCCTTAATTCTTATATATTGTCTTCATTTTTTTTTTTTAGTAGTAGGCCCCAGCTGACTAATATTCTGTTCTCACAACTGGCTCAAGTCCATCTCTATCTAGGCTAGGCTTTTTATGGTCAAGGTCCTAATCTAATTATTAATGTTTGCTTAATTGTCATTTTAGTTGGTCATGCCATACTAGGAGTGGTGCCCTCCATTCATAAAGATACTATTTCTATGTTGTCTAACATGTTCGTATTAGAAGAAATCCCATTCAACAATTAATGCTTGATCAAAGTTTGATATTACACGCCATTCTGCGTTCTAGGACCCTTGGTAGTACTGTCCTTACAACCCATGTGAGTGTGCTTAGTTTTTGCCTGTTTACATTTCTATGGCATCCCCATCGATCACCCGAGTGTTAGAGTGTACATATAAAAAATCATGACACTGATGACATAGGTGAAGTTTTTTGCACATGAACTGTTCTTTTTTATACCCGTAATAAGTAAAGAAACGGATAATGCTATCTCACATGGTTGTTTACATTACCATGGCTTCAATTATGACTAAGTTTCTAGCTATCTCTAGCAGAATGAACAATTAACTAATGGAAAATTACAAAGACTTGGCAAGTAAAATTAGCCATTTCAAATAGCTCAATTAATCTTGCAAGATCTTACTCTGTTGTCTTTACAGGGAGTTTCGGGGGGCAAGAGTAACATGGCCTTCATGTGCTGAACAATAGGCAGAGTCATTATCAACTATAAAGAAAATACCTTGCTCTCTCTCAGCGGGGTACCGTACATCGGCGTGTTTGGTGGGCCTCTCCGGTCTCCAATTTTTATTGTCCGTTCTTCTGAGAAATCTCATTCACAGAACATGAAAGAGTTTGTCTCAAAGACGGTGACCTATAGGGGTAATTTCTTTTATTTTTGGATTTAGATGTGAAACAATTTTTATCTCATTGTGACAGTAGTATGCATGCATGTATGTTGATATATACATACAGGTATGAGAAGCTATTATCAATAAAATTAGACTTAATAAACCCTTCAAGAGTTGGATCGTTCTCACTATGGATTTGAGGAATAGATAAAGTTTAACTCGGTTAATTTAGAGTTACAACTTAAAACTATTTCTAGGTGTTATTTCTTACACTTAATAAAGGACAGTACCCTGAGGGTACGTATACATCTATGCTTCGAGAAAAACGAAAGGAGAAGGCAGAAATGCTGAGAATTTCCCTATCATGCATTGAATCTAGTTGTTGCAGATCAGTTTCTGAGCCTATGTAACTTGTTTGAAACGGAGCCAGGCTCGGAAGATTTCAGTGGTGCAGATTCTAGACATATGTGTCTGACAGAACTTTGCTCTTCTATTTTGATGGTGGTGATTTGAGCTGGACCACATAGGACAACCTCTTTTGTTGATACCCTTTTTCTTTGGTAGCTAACACTGCTCTACTTGATAATTAGATAAATAAGGATTTCAAATTTAACAAAAAAGCATCTATGAGTTCTTGCTTAGTTAAGTCAAAAGTACACCGTACTTTAGCTTATCTAATCTCCATTCCCTGAAACTGTGTTCATAGTTGTCATTCGAAAGAGCATATGAGCGATTAACAAGTGAATAGTAAGTTTAATTAAGCTCATAATGCTCTTCCAAGTTCTAAGGACCATTTGATGATCAGATGGAACAAACAGAAATAGTTGTTTCATTTTTATATTTGGAACAAACAGTTTGAAGTATAGGTGCCATTAAATTGTTGTTGAAACTTGGAAAGGACAGATATTAAATTTTTGTTGTTGAACCTACTGTATTTGGGTTAAAGAAGGTTTACCTCAGTTGAGTTGACTACCTTAAAAATTAAGGTTTCCTTATTTTAAGATATGAAGACTTATGAGACCATCCATACTTCATCTGGCATTGGTTTGTCTTTTTGTAGACTAACTAGCTGCAATCTCAACACACTAATTTGAGAGACAAATGCAGCTTTCTTGGTATAGGTACTTGAATAAAAAAATTAGACTATATGTGACCTGAAGTAGAATACCTGAGAGTAAACTAGTCTACAAATGTAATTCTGATACTAATAATATTATAAGACAAAAAAAAAAGGGGGGGGTGGGGGGGGAAAGAAAAGCATAACCTCTAGGTGTATATGTATAAAGGATAGGTTTTTTAGGGTTAGGCTTAAGGTTCTCATCAGTAAATTTGACAATGTCAAGAGGGTAAAGTTATATAGGTCAAGACCTGCAATGGCAGTAACATACACATGGGTTTGCGAAATATTTGGATGGACGGTGTAAGAACTGTTGTTTTTTTGTGTCGATTAGTCACAGAATCACAAGCCCAAACAATAACAAAAAACCAAACATCGACAGTGTTGTACTCTTCAGTACACTTATTTTTGGCCCGTGATTTCAGGTATATTAGGTCAGAGTGAGAGAGATTAATTTTAGAACTAAAAACATTTTAAATATGTAGTGAAGGTTAGAAACTGAATAGGCTGCACTATTCTCGATACACTAATGTTGTCTTTATGTGAATGAAAGACATATGAAACCAAGAGATTTTTATATGGTTATGTACACTGAGACTAGGCAGAAAGAGCTGAACTTTGCTATGTGTTGTAGTAAGACTTGAAAAGATTAGATGGAGACTCTCAAAAATGATATTTGAGATCTTGCTATAAATTGGTAACTGCATGCATGGCAGAGTGATTGTGGGGTTGGTATGAACTCAGAACCAATATAGAGAATAAAAAACAGAAAAACCTGAAGTGAATTATTTTTTAACATAAAAGGGAGATTTCACATTAATTTGACATTACTCTTACATAATTTCACCTTTAGCATTAGAGGGGGTTCGGTTTGAAAAAATTAGTTGGTTTAGTAACTGATACTATTTTAGTATAGTTTGACTGTTAGCGGTTTAAATAGTTTTTCATATAATATTAAATAAATTAATTTTTTATGAAATGGTATTTTAATTTTTAAAAATTAGTTGAAATGTTATATTACTGAACACTGTAAAATTCAAAACCCTAAAAGCTAATTAAAAAATTATTACCAAACATAGTTTAAATAAAGACATAAGTGAAAAGCCTGAAATGAAATTGAACACCTCAAAGATTAATTCTGACATCACTTTCTTATAAGGATTCTGTAATGTACAAAAAATTAAAAAAAAATAAGAAGCAACTTGAAGGTAAAGTAATGGAGCTTAATTAATTAAATCCTGAAACATAATTACGTACCAGAAGTACACTAAAATTAGAGCAAACAGAATAGATCAAGTCCTAAACGTCACCCATGTAAAAAGATGGGAAAATGGTAAAGAGAAAAATCTTCAACTGAGAAATTAATGCTGTGATGTAGAGAGAGGGTCCATACTGTCATTAGGAGGGCCAACATAGAAGTGTACAACCAATGGGTTTGGCTCCCACCTTGTCTTTGCCTCACATACACATACCCCAAAACACCCGTGGCTTGTCCTTTGCCCCCACATCTCCACATGACCTCTCCCTCTCTCTCTCTGTTCTCTTTCTCAACTTTCTTCATAAATAGCCCCATTACCCCTTCTATCCTGCCATCACCGCCTCCACTCCACTCTCTCATCTCACCCTCTCAACTAAACCGTTCTTTTCTTTCCTCCAAAAAGCAAAAAATGGCCATCAGAAAATCTAACAAACTATCTCAAACAGCAGTGCTCAAGCAAATTCTTAAGAGATGTTCAAGTTTAGGCAAGAAACATGGATATGATGATGATGGTCTTCCTCTTGATGTACCAAAAGGCCATTTTGCAGTTTATGTTGGTGAAAATAGAAGTAGATATATAGTTCCTATATCTTTATTAACTCATCCTGAGTTCCAGTGCCTACTTAGACAAGCCGAAGAAGAGTTTGGCTTTGATCATGAAATGGGGCTTACTATTCCATGTGAAGAAGTTGTTTTTCGCTCTCTAACATCATCACTAAGATAAACAAGAATTGGAGACACTGAAGGATTGTGTCTTGATGTTGCTTGCATGGAGAAAGATGGCTATAAGATGAAGCCAAAATAGCTACTCTAAAATAGTTAGCTATTTTTTGGCCAGTCTTTTTTTCACCATCTTCTTCACTGTGATTCTTGATCTTGGTTTTTTTGTTTTTAAATTTTTTTAATTTTTAGGTATTGCATCTTTTAAACCCTTGATCTTGGGTTTTTTAAGTCTAATTACTAACCTTGAACCCAGAAAAAAAAGTGTTAATGGGTTAGCTAGATTTGTATAAAGTTTGGTTTTCCTCACAGATTGAGTTGGTAACACCACTGTGAGAGAAGTTTTTAAGCAATGCAGAAGTGTTATTTGCCTTTTTTAATCTTACCTACCTCTCTCTCTCTCTCTCTCTCTCTCAGTGCATCTGGATTTTTTTAAAGGGAAGGAATAGTAAGCAGTGAAATGTAAGATTGACTAATTCAGTTTTTGAAAGCACTAAATTATCAAATTTAAGTATAAAATTCTGAAGGCAGACACTCGATGGCTCAATTACTCAACGGCAACACTAAATATTATCTGAATTACAGTGGCTTAATCTCCGTTTGAATGAATGAAATGGGTCAATTCTCAGTTGATAATAATTAAGATATGTGCATGGCTAGCTGGAAAAACAAAGTATGATATTTAGTCAAAATCAAATCAAATCAAGTCTATGTAGGACTCTAAAGAAGGGCATCTAAAACCATAGTTTGTCAGAGAATGTGGGGTATGTACGGATTTTCAGATTACCATTTCTTTTTCTTTATCCTTTTCCATGAATTATTTGAGGTGCAGCATCCTCATGCTCATGGAGATCATTAATATAAGCAAAATCATTTGCTTCAGCACAACATTGATAGTATGTTTTTTTTTAGGATCCATCCAACAAAAGTTAATTTTTATTAAAATAATTCATTTTTCTGAATAAATTAATAATCTTATAACACATTTTCTTTCTCAAAAATGCAATGAAACAACTTTTTGTTTAGCGGGCAAGTCATTTCATGGCCTTGATTTACGCACGTACAGTTACAGCCGTTGGTTTTGTTAGTTTCAACCGCTCTCATTTGTTAGGTTTTTATGTCAGAAAAGTAGTACTTTGTATTAAGGTATTCCTCGCCCCCCCAAAAAAAGGAGGACAACTTGTTAAGGATGTGATGTCAAATTACGACCACAAATATGAAATATTATATTGGACTGCTTAGATTTCATGGATTCAATATTCTATATATGTAAGAAAGAACAGTCCTTTTTCTATACCATTAGTACAGTGATTAAAGTTTTTTTTTTCTTCTCTTTTTATATGAGGTGGAAGATTTAAATTCAAATTTAGTACGGGACTGTACATGCACCTACCGTTAGACTATATCTTAGTGGTATGATGATTAAAGTTAAAGGTACCGGACTCAAGAGTTTTATGTTCAACTCGTATTTTTATTGCATTTAAATTATATTTGTAATTTCTATCATTTTATTATTAAAAAGTATCTTTTAAAAAAATTAAGAGAAAATTATTTAGTAGTTTTCGGATTTAACTCCGTTATGCAATTAGGTCATTCCATCCATTTTCTTACTCTTTTGCTATTAATCCCACTGTAAAAGCAAGGGAAAGATAAGAATGCAAGACATCCAATCTATCGAACGCGGAGGCTGGTTATTTGCCGGTGGAGGAGGTGACCGGAGGTTGAGGCCGCACCATCACCAGAATCAGCAAGCATTAAAGTGTCCAGGCGTCACTCTCTTAACACTAAGTTTTGCTACTACAACAACTATAACCTCTCGCAGCCTCGTCACTTCTGCAAAAACTGTCTAAGATACTGGACTAAAGGCGTCGTTCTCCGTAACGTCCCTGTTGGCGGTGGCTGTCGCAAGAAAAAGCGGTCTAAGCCGAAACAGAGCAACTAAACTACAGACAATAACGCCACCTCAACTACTACAGCTACAACTACCACTAGCACAACGCCGCCTCAACCGCAGCAGCAGCAGCAGGTGCAACAACAAGAGCGGAAATCTTCAAATTCTCATTCTAGTAGTGAAAGCTCTAGTTTGACAGCCACAAATACTACAACGGCTAACGCTGGTTTAGAAGCAATTTCTGCACATTCTTCAAGCTCTGCTTCTTATACTATACTGAATGGTATTGGTGAGTCTAAGCTATTTGCGCATGGGAACATAAATCCAAGCTTTGAGGGTTTGCCAGAGCAAGGATCGAACTGTGGAATTTTCTTAGAGATTGGAAGCTTCACAAGCTTAATTACTTCGACGAATGAGCCATTGCCTTTTGGATTTAGTAATATACTAAGCCAACAAATCTTGAACATGTTCAGCAGAATCAGAATCAACAGTGGCAACAAGAGAATCAGCCGAAAATGGTGAGTATAGATGGAGAAGAGATGAAGATGCAGGATATGGCAGGAGGATTGATTGATCAAACGGTTCACGTTGAATTATCAGCGTTGCCTAGTAATAGATCAGGAAATAGAGAGTTTGGACGGTTGGATTGGCAGAGCATTGGAGATCAAGGTCTGTTCGATCTTTCCAACACCGTTGATCAAGCTTACTGGAGCCAGAGTAAGTGGACTGAACAGGATCACAACTTTAGAATAGTTAAGCTAGGGTACTTTGGTCTTTTCCATGTTAAAATTTAGGGTATTTTTGTCATTTATAATGGGATTAACGGTAAAAGGGTACTTTGTTTATATATATATATGTATATACATATTAATGAATAGATTAAGAACATGATTCTTTGCCTCTAATTTATTGGCCTCATGCATAAATTTGTCTTTCCAATTTGTAGAATTTGTTTTATAAGTTTACGAGAATCTATTATGATCTCCACAGTTTCACATTTCAGTAATAAATATATTTCTTTCTAAAATGAAATAGTTTTACAATAGATCAATTATAACTCGTATTTTTATATTTTATTTTAACGAGGTATAATTATTACTGAAAAGTAAAAATATAAAATCAGAGTAAGGTTTTTGCAAATTTGAAAATATGACAAGATAAATGGCACATTTGATGTGCAAATATATGCATTTGGTCCTAATTTATTAGATGCATCTATCCTTAGAAGGATTATATACAGAGAGAAGATGATAGACTCTGCATGTGCATGTGGAATAGCAAGTGTAGTCCTATTTGATGCTAAATTTATTTATTATGTTGTGATGTATTTTCATTATCATGCACAGATACGATATATGTGTGGGTCTACTTTACCTTCTTCTTCTTCCATTAATGTTAATTTTAACTGGTGGTCTTCTAGCGTTACAAGTGCGGATATTATATATATGATATTTTAAAAATAAAAATATTATTTTTATTATAATAAATAATCATTTTTAATAATTTAAATATCAAATAAATTATGCTTATTAATTTTCAAAGAAATAAAATAAAAAATAATTTTTTATAAATTATTTTAAAAAGATAAATATATTAATTTATTTGAATTTATAATTAATCTTGAATTTTTTTATTTTTTAAAAATATTAGTAGGTATTAAAATAATTTTTATAAATATAAATTATTATTGATTTTTTTTTGAATAAATAATTTAAAATATGGATAAAAATCCAATAAAAATTAAAAGCATAAAAAACATTAAAATTTACCCCGATTTGAAATAAGTTGAGAAATACTATCCTTTTTCTTTCCAAAAAAAAATATATATATACTTATCAATTTCATTATACCTTAATTGATCATCAAGAATTAAATACACTTTGTAATTTCAGCACCATCATCATATTGATCAAGCTCAAATTTATTAAATGCTATGAAAATAATTTTGTATGGTTTGCAAGGAATCCATTTCTTTTTGTTGAAAGTATGATGTGATTTTTTTATGGTTTCAGTTATATTGAGATAAATGTTTATACAAATTCCGTAAAGATAAAAAAGTAAAAAAAAAAAATGAAAGAAAATATTAATGATATTAATTAAATTTTCTATTAATAATATTAAAAATAATTTTTTAAAATATAAAAGTTATTTTCAACTCAATAAATTAAAATTACAACATAAACACTTTAATACTCTAAAATAATGTCATATAAACTTTTCAAACTCAATTTTTTATATATTTATATACATCCAAAAGCAAAACTTACATATCCATATCTACATTTAGCCAAAATGATAAACGCTATCTCAAAATATTGTCGCTGAATATGTTCTATATAACAACATTCTTGACTAGAAGAGCCAAATTTTTACAAGCAATTGTCACGTTCAAGCTTCCCACCATGAATTTGGACAAAACGTAAGAAAAAAGGTCGGAAAATAATGAAGCTGTTGATGGTATATATGTATGATAATGGAGGGGGTGATGGGGCCTCTGTGTACTGTTAAAATGAGATTGTTAATGAAAGGGATAGGACATATAGCCCTAAGAAGATATCCAAAGGGCTAAGAGTACTCATCTTTAACTATAAGCCTTACATTTATTTTTTTTTTTTCTGTTCATTCCATTCCCCAAAAGCAACAGTTTTGTAAAGCTATCATACTTTCCTTTTGGGTCCGGCTAACGTCAATTTACATATTAATTGATTAATTAGATATGATTAGGATAGACAGTATCTTGCAGCATTATTGAAGCTATTTTCTGCAAAATAATAGTAATAAAAACTCACTTTCTATATGGAATTTAAGGATTATGGAATCATTATTGTTAAATATCACTTTAATTTGAGTGTAAAAACATATATATGAATTGAGGAAAAAAAAAAGTTTTTACATTTTTTTAAAAATTTCAATTAAAAGAGTATTTTAAAAATTATTTATTTAAAGAAATTCTTTTTTCATTTTTTTTCAATAAAAAGACATTCATACTTTTTGATTACCAATGAATATTTATTTGATTCCCAAATTTTAGAGAAAATCTATTGTTCTCCAAAATTATACATTTTGATAGTATTATACACATTGCTATATGAACAACGAAAGTTTTTATATAAAATATTGATTTATATATAATTTTTGGAATAAAAATTTTTATTTTTTTTAATGAATGTTTATTGATTTTATTTTACAAGTTGAAAGATTCAACAAAATACGTTGGTAAAAATTTAGCTTTCTCTTTCTCTCTAGTTTTCTAACCCTACTTTTAGTTTAGGATTGCCTTTGGTTATCAGCAGTAGCCCTGCCTCTTACTTTTTACTCTCTCTTTCACCTCACATTCTTTTGTTTTTAATATTCTTTTACTTTAATAAACTCAGGAATGTTTTTCGTATAATAAAACTGTCTATTTTGTTTTGTTATTGTTAATTGTATCTATATTTGGAGGGGTTTTTTTTTCATCTTTGCGGTGGTAGTCTTTTTTGTGAGGGTAGTTTGTTCTTTTTGATTATTTAATACTACATAAAATTATAATATTTAATTTTATTTGATTGAAGATTTTAGATCTTCGTTTATAGGTATGGATCTTTGATAAGTGAAGCTTGGTAGTGCAATCTTTTCTCCATTGATGCTATTGACGCATAACGGCAAAAACTCATCTGCATTCATCACATAGTGCAAATTATTAAAAAATTAATCCAGTTATAGACGATCCAAAGAAGTTATTATGTTGACATCTAAATCAATTAACAGACTAGTTACTGCTATAAAAATTTATATTTTTTATCAAAATCAACTCGAAGCAGAAAGATCTAATGCTATAATTTTTAATTTTAGTTTCATTATTCAAAAGGAAATAAATTTTTTTATTTCGTTAAAAGATCAACGACTCTGTTAGCTATTAATCATAAAGTTCTATGTCTAGTCTATATGCTTATTTGATATTATTATTAATAGATTATAGTTTTAGAAAAAAAAAGAAGGAAACATTCAACAAAATGATTTTGCAAATTGAAGTATTATTAGATATAATTTTATAAGTTAAAATGTGTAAAATGTCAAAATAAAAGTTGAAGGTGCCACAAAATTTTGGCTAATACTACAAAAAAATTCTAACCAATACGTTTTATTGCAAAATCACTCTAACTCGACCTTCGTCCTCGTGGCACCTCAAAATCAAATGTTTGCATTAATATCACTCCAAATACAAAATTTAAGGGTTTGAATAAAAAATTAATAAATATAGATCCCTTGAGTTAACTTAATCCAAGATGCAAAATGCACAGCTTTGGCCAAAAAGGCACCTTCACCCAAAAAAAATAAAAAATCCCTACTTGATGCCCTAACTCTCATCGATTTCTCTCCTCTCCTCCTCCTTCTTCTCCTTTTTCATCTTCGCGATAACCTCAATCCCCAACACTGTGGGCAGTGTTGCTTATGAAGTGACATAAAAAAAATTTTCCCAGTGAGGTCAAAGGAATCATTTGAGATCCATCTCGTGCCATACAGTGAACATTCAAATTATGATGAGTTTATGGGGTTTGTGAAATTCTTGAGACCAAAGCGTGTTATTCCTACAGTTGGTGTAGATATTGAAAAACTTGACAGTAAAGATGCTATTAAAATGCAAAAGTGTTTTGCTGGTTTAGTTGATGAAATGGCTAACAAAAAAGAGTTTTTAATGAGTTTTCATCGTGGATCTTTGGAGAATGATGAAAAGGTTGAGATTGAAGATGTCTCTGGCTTGAGTGAGGGACTAGGTCAGGAGAAAGGGGCAGCTTCCTGTGAAGTCAACATGCTTGAAGATAAGGATCCAGGTGTCATTTTGAACTCTTCAACTATCCTGCAAGAATGTGGTTCAAATTTGGCCATACTAAATTATGAGGGAACAGAGGATATCATACAAGAACTTAGTGATTGTTTGCCTTCATGGGTTACCCTGAGACCAAATTTTAAATTGATTAACAATTTGGAAGGGAATTTTGTCGACGCAATTTCTAATTTTTATGATAATAAAACACAATTTCATCAACAAGTCTTTGAGCGAAAGGCATCAATTTCCTCATCTCATAATATATCTATTTCTTCATCTCCAGCCAGTATACCAAATGGGCCTGAAGCACTTTCAAAACCAGTTTCCATTAAGATTAGCCAAGAGAGACGAAGAAGGAGAAGAAGGAGGAGGAGAGGAGAGAAATCTATGAGCGTTAGGGCATCAGTTAGGGATTTTTTTTTTTTTTTTTTGGGTGAAGGTGCCTTTTTGGCCAAAATGGTGTGTTTTTTGCATCTACCCAAGATGCAAATATGGGATCCATATTTATTAATTTTTTATTCAAATCTTAGTTAAATTTTGCATTTGGGATTATATTAATACAAACATTTGATTTTAGGGTGTCAAGGGGACGAAAGTCGAGTTAGAGTGATTTTGTAACGAAATGAATTGGTCAGGGTTTTTTTGTAGTATTATCCCCAAGATTTTTCACAAAAGTACATACATGAATTTGTGTATTATTGTTTGGTTGTGCTTAAAACAAGATATATAAAGGTGAGTGAATGGTTTGATCAATTTAAATCAAACTAAATCGAGATCAAAGTGACAAACTTAACTTCCAAGATCAAAATCAAAATATAACCAAAATTACTGTGAGAATCAAATTGAACTAAACCAACTCGATTTGGTCAGTCAATCAGTTTCTTCGATTTTTGATAGGATAAATTCAATTTTAAATCTAGCGGATTAGATCTTATAAACCCAAGTCAACTACCTTAAAACTTCCATTTGAATTGAAGTAAACAGAGAAATGAAATTATTGTGAACAAACCAACCAAATCAAATAATGTTGGTTCCATTTAATTGATCATTTTTCTCACCCTTAAATCAAACTGAACTAAAATAGATAATATGAATGAAACATTCAGTTAGATAAAGAATCCTCCACTTGTGTTTGCGTTTGGAAGAGAAGGAAAAAACTAACCAATCCATGGATTGCACATTTCTACCTCTCTTTAATTCTCAGTTACACATACACAAGTGACAAACAATTTGCTTCTTTCCTTTGATTTTTATTAATTTTGTTTGGATATAAATGATAAACAACCATTTGACGCAGCATTTATGGGATTATAATAGAGGACCACTCACTATTGGCTAAAGAGGTGCAAAGAAAGGCTGCCAATGGTTAGATGGTCCTTCTTCTCTTTTCTATTAATGCAGTGTTTTTGTGTTTCTTTTTCTTTATATTTCAGCCACAGAGAAGGCCCTGACTTACAATTACTACAACTGTTTCTAATGTACGTAAATAATTATATATCAGCCGTTTCTTCAACTCCCTTAGCTCCATAAGAATATCTTCTGGTACACAAAATCTATTACATAGAATTTCCTCCTCAGAAAATAATATCTTTGCCCATTATTGCTTTGGTTTTTTTTGCATCCACATCCCCATCCCCATCCTCTCATCTCATCTCATCTCATCTCATGTTTTCCCTAATGGGTCTTATTTGTCTGGACTAAAAAAAGAAAATAATAAAGGAATTCTTGATTAAAAATAAAATAAAATAAAATAAAATAAATTGTGGCCAAACGCATAAATCCTCTTGCCACCGCTACCTCTGCCATAAAATTATTTTACGAGTCACTCCATGCATGGAGTCACATAAAGTAAGGTTGATACAAGTCCGTGAAGATTTTTATTACGTCAACACCTTTTCGCCTCTTTATCTTCTATTAATAAAATCAAATCGCTCTCTTTTTATCCTTTTTATTTAAATTTTTTAATTTCAGTAATTAAAATGAGGAAAATTCAATTAATATATTGTGAAAGAATCTTATCCCCAACACAAACAAAGAGAAAATAAAGCAAATTAAAGAAATGAAAAACACCAAGGCATAAATTAATTAAAAAGAAAAAGAAAAAGAAAAAGAAAAAGAAAATTATGTGTATTAATTAATAAATTAAACCAAAAGCAAATGCTAATAATCCATCCATAACAACAAAATCTTTCCATTTAAGTATGATGATGGATTTGGAGACAAAATTCACATGTACCGACTACTTCAACAATGAAAATATGTCTTGTCTTTCACATCAACATTTCAGGGGAAAAAAAAACAGTGAGTTGGAGATTTAAATCTTATGGATACATACATCTTCTGCACTTTGTCTCCGATGGCCCACTCATGTCTAGTTGAATTTCTGGGAAGGAGACTCTGTCTCTTCAATTTCACCTCCATGCATATCAAATCAATATATATATGTATATAAAATCTTTTGTAATTCATTTGAATTCTTTGATTTTCTTTATTGACAGATTTCTCTAAATTAATTCTGTTGCTTGCTTATATAGGCCAATTGATATGTCTTTGAACTTGCATCTGGAAATTATTTAAAAAATTATTTAATAATATAATATTTAAATTAAATTTTAGAAATTATATTATCATTTTGTGAAAAATTAATTCATATAATATTTAATTTTTAACATTTTGCGAAAAGCTATTAAAATAACTAGCAGAAAAATTCTACTAAAATAGCTAATAGCTAGCAAAATTGCTACTTTTTTCAAACAAACTCTTGGTCTATTTAGATGAAACCCAGGTATCATATTAAAGACTGTTACATGAGCTTGCTATAATTTGAAGCCTATATTTTTTAAAAAAAATTTAGAATTTACAAATTTCTTAATGCTTCCATTGAATGAAACTTCTATGAAACCATACGCAAAAGATAAGTTTTTATGAAATATAGTGTTATATAATTGCTTTATGTTTTTGGGATGAAGGTGTTGAACTTGTGAATTGTGATGATGACATTGTTATGGTGGTTGAGCAATCAAACTGTGATTGCTAGAATGATTAATATCGTGCCTTCAACATATCAAATCAAGTCCTCTTTTTGGCCCTTAATTATCATTCCCCAAAATTACGGTTCCCATGCAATTGAAAGCGAAAGGAAAGCCTCCAACAGACAATTAAGTTTGTATATCCCTCACCAAACTTTTATAGTTTTTCCCATCTTGAAGAAAAAAAAAAAGAAGATTTCAACTTAATTATTCCACCACTTGCATGATTCGATGTTGGTCTGCCACTAACAAATAAACAGCATAGCACGTATGATGTGGTTAATTTTTTTATTTGCATGAAAAATATTAAATCGTTAAATTCGAATATCGCTTATTATAAAAGTTTTCATTTTATTATATAGCATACAGTATTATTTTATTTCTCAGTGTACACTGATATTTCAGTTAAATAATTATTTAAATAATTATTAAGGACAGGAGTATAATGCCATTGATTTCCCAATAGGAAAGCTTGTCATCTACATGACAAGATAATGTCCTTACTATTATTATTGTTGTTGTTATTGAATCGCATATAAGGTTTCAAACTTTACAATGTTATCCATATTGAAACACAAACTTAAACGGAAAAGGTTAGAACTTGATAAATAATTTTGTTTTGCCAAAAATGTAATTCACACCGTTAGATATTTGAAGCCAGAACAATACAAGAACAAAAGAATCCATAAAGAGGATATCCGTATAAAAAAGCTTACAACTTTCAATTGAAGCTGGCATTCCAAACAGATCCTACTCATAACCGACAAGGAATTAAAACTTGGAAAGTAGTAGTTTTTTAAGGAAAAGAAATTCAAATCGAACTTGCATGGATCAAGAAAATGAAACATTTATAGTGGCTGAAATTCAAGAATCGTGTATATGATGATATATATGCATGGATGGCATTATCCTCCACCACCTATTGTTCAATTCTGCGTATGTGTCTGTGTGTTGGTAGTGATTGTTAATGTTGTCAATAAAAAAAAAAAAAAAAAAAGTATTTTTATTGTGCAGAAGAACAAGGAGAGCCACTTGTTTGGGGGAGGTGCGAGGTGAAGGGTGGTGTGGGGATAACATGTTGGGCACCAAATATACTCTTTTGATACTATTAGTGGGTATTGTTGGACTAACTGTCTGCTACTTACTTTTCACAACTGTTCAATTCTCTCTTTCTTGAATGGTACAGAAGCAAAATTAGCTGACTTGAGGTCAATTCACCGGTTTTCAGGATTAACACCTTGGGTCATGACATATGATTACATAAATTTGATCTTTAAATGAGTTGATCCCATATGAAACGATTTAAAATGGATCGTGTAATAAATTGACTCGCAAAACTTATCATGCATTGTTTTGTTATATGTATCATGCTCAGTGTGCCAATTTAGCTAGACCTAATATATTAACAACCTATATAATTTCTTATATATATGATTTTTTTTTATTATTTATAAGAGATACCACAAGCCGAAATTATAACGTTGATTAAATAATTGAAAAACTTCCTCCATTGAATAAAGTTTATCAAATTGATAATAATTTTTATTTTGAAAACATGAATTTAAGATCTCTCACTCCTTATATCTTTTATAAGATATCAGAAAAACAACTAAATTACACATGAATTCGCAATTAACCATAAGCCCTTAGAATTTATGGGACTATAATGGTAAATGGTTGTCCCTAAATATTTAGCTGCAATAAACCTTTATTTGGATGAAAGTTTTTTTAAAAAAAGAAAAATAACTATTAAAAATGTTTAGAGAAATGTATTGTCCCTCCCTCGTTAGTAAAAGGGGAGTCAAATTATGAAAGAAGTAATATTTTATTTATTTTCCACTGAGTTCACATGTTTTGAATCTCTCCAATTTGGAGAGAAAATAATATAAAAAAGTGAAAATTTCGTTCTTTTTTATTACATTACCTAAATTTTAAAATTAATTAACAAATTTTAACCTTTCTCAATTATTCAATTATATTGAAGACATAATGTTCAATATAACATTTTCTTTCCTCTAAAATTTTACTCTCTTCAAACAATAAATTTATTTTCTTTATTATATCCAAATGCAAAGATGGAAAATAACTATGGAAAAAAAAAGTTAACTCTCATAATATTTCTCTATTATTATCCTTCCTCTCCTTTTCAAACAAAGGGTAAGTTAGGTAACACAATATACTTCTTTGTAGTAGTTATTTTTTTATAATATGTATTGCACGTCGTTATTGTTTACTGTTTACTCGTTTTTTTTTGTCTAATATTAATTATTGATTATAATGTTCATTTTATATCGTTTATAATTTTATAATATTAAAAATAATATTTTATATTGAGATTAACGCGTATATAATGATTAATTAATAAAATAATAGTCAACGTGTATATTTCATATTGAGATTAACGCAAAATTTCTTAGAATTTTTAATAAAATGACAAGAAACAAACAAAAAAAAATTAAATTTGATATATTGAGTGAACTAAAATATAAAGAAAATCATCAAAGGAAACTTAAATCCTGTAAATTATTTAAATAAATCTTAAAATTTATTAATTAAAAGTAAAAAATAAGAAAAATATAGAGATAAAAAATAAATGTATTTAAATGTTTTAGTTGAAAGCCTTAAAACAAAGGGAATAAATAAAACTAAAACAAGAAAATGCTAAAAAATCTATAAAAATAATTAATTAATCCTATAATATATAAACATAAAAAATTCTAAAATATTTGCAAAAATGATCAAATATAATATACATTATTTTGCTTTAATGTATGTACAATATGTACTGTAATTAGTATCTATATGTAACATATAAGTAATGATTTGGATTGATAGGATGTGAAATTCATAAATTTCTCAGTAGAAAAGTTGAGCTTAAGCTAGATTTGGAAAATATTAAACTTTATATTTTCACAAATTAAACATTTTACTATACTAATAAAATTTAAATTTACAATAAATTTTTTTATTGATATTAGAAAATATCAGTTTAAAAATACCAAAATTGAGTCCCATGTAATAACTGGAATTGATTTATTAAATTAATCTAGTATTTTAATTGTATGATGTTAAAATTTGAAATTAAAATTAATATTTTTGTTCAGTGACAACCTTTTTTAAAATTAAAACTTAATTAATTTGATTAATCATATGTGATTAAACAAATTAAAATGTAATTAATCTTCCTAATTGCAGAAAGTAAGTTTGGTCCCCAAGAAAACAAGTTGCTTCTGCGACATCATTATCAAAATCTTACAAATATTCTTTTCCATTTTTAACTATTAAATAAATAAAAAAAAATTGAGAGGCAAAGGAGAGGACAGGACTGTACAAAGAGGGATAGGACAGGGACAAAATTGTCTTACTCCAAAAGTACGAATCTGTACTGTCTCGTGCCTGTCATTCTCCACATAATAAATATTGTTTTTGTAAGGTTTGTGATAAAGTCACCTGCTACCACCGATTTTTATAGAACAATAGCTAATGCGAAAGTGACAGCACAGAATTATGTTCTAAAAAAGTTAATGGTCTGATATTACTCCTGTGGGTGCTATTGCTGGGGATGAGTTGCACGTGATTACTGCCCCACTAATGGTCCAGGAACCATAAGAATTAGTGGAACATATGATGTGTGACCACATGTCATTTTGCAGGCCCAAGTATTACGTGGACAGTGTCATGATTTTGTTCAGGTACATTCATTCATAAAGTTAGATTGTGGGATCTTTGTCAATAATAAAAAATCACTAATTATTTAAACGTTTTAGTTTTATCTATTTTAATGTTTAAAAATTTATAATTGAATATCTAAATTATTAAATAAATTGAAATCAAATATATTTGATTAGATTATTTCATTAAAAAAATTAAAATACAACACTATATACTCAATAAAAAAAGCATTAAATACAAGATTTCATTCAATTCGTTTATCTTTTTCTTATTTTTTCTAAATCTTATTATCTTATTTGTTTTCAAAAATAAATCTTAAATTTTTTTCTAATTTTTTTAACTATGAAATAAAAATTAAAGGAAAAAAAGAAAAGATGATATTAATTTATAAAAATAAATAAAATAAAACGATAGAGTAAAATTGTTCATTTTAATTTCTTAATTAGAAATTCCAGTTGAGTTTTTAAGTAATGACAGAAAAAAAAAAAAAGCATGTTCTTCAAATTTAGTCGGTTCTTTAATTTTAGCAATTAGTGTACATATTTATTTTTTATATCAATTCTAGAATCCCTACGTCTTCCGTCCAATTTGTGTTGACGTGGCCGTTGTATCATAAAAGTGGAGCCCACGAGATGCCATGTTGCTGCCAAGTCAAATTTACACGTGGCTTTAAAAGGGAAAGAAAAACCTAAAAGATACAATTTCAAACTAGGGTGGATTTATTATGAAATATAAGAAATAAAAAATATATAAAAATATAATAAATAGAAGAAGAGAAAGTAGAGAGAATTGATTTTATTGTAATTTTAGTTATAAAATCAATAGGATTAAGGGCTTATTTATAGGGTACCAAAAGTTATCTCTAATAGACACAACCTTATACTAAAAGATATAACCCTTATCCCAAAGAACATAACCCTTTATTTTAAAAGATATGACTTTTGAATAAATAAATAATATTTAATATAAATTTATGGACATTCATTATATTATATAATTTTATAACACTCCCCCTTGAATGTCCATTAGACAAAAAAATATGTCTCGTTAAAATCTTACTAGAAAAAAATCCAGTGAAAAAAAATCCTAGTAAAGAAAAAAGAGTATAGTATTTTTTGTGTCTTAAAAATTTATTTTCTCTCCCTAATGATGGTCTACTTTTATAACATTAAACTGACGCATACCAATCTTGCGTACCATTTTCTTGAATGTTGAAGTTGGTAGAGACTTGATAAATAAATTTGTCATATTATCACTTGAATAAATCTGTTTTACATTAATATCATCATTCTTCTGAAGATCATATGTGAAAAAAAATTTTGATGATATATGTTTGGTTCTATCTCCCTTTTTGCATCCTCCTTTTAACTGGGCTATTCAAGCTGTATTATCTTTATATAATACTGTAGAAATATTTTTGTGAGATAAACCACATTTTTTCAAATAAAATGAATCATAGATTTCAACAAACGCATTTTTGACTTGCTTCATGAATAACTATTATTTCTGCATGATTGGAGGAAGTGACAGTTATAGATTACTTTATTGATCGCCATGATATAACTGTACCTCCATAAATAAATAAATAGTCTGTTTGGGATCTTGCTTTGTATGGATCAGATAGATATTCTGCATCTGCATAACCAATTAAATTTGGATTAGATTCATTGAAATAAAATAGACTCATATCAATTGTCCCTTTTAAAAATCTCAAGATATGTTTGATCCTATTATAATGCCTCTGAATAAAAGTACAACTATATCTTACAAGTAAATTAACAGAAAATGCTATATATGTTCTCGTAGTATTAACAAGATACATAAGTGCACCAATTACATTTAGAGATGGTACTTCAGGATCAAGAAGTTTCTCACCTTTTTCTAGGGGTCGAAATGGATCTTTATTATGCTAATTTTGTAGGATTTGACATGATAGAATCAATAAAATTATGTTAATTTGATTATAAAATTATATTCTATATAATAATCAATCAAATATAAAATTCAAATAAGAATTTATATGTATAATTCACATTTAAAATATATAGAACATTAGAATTTTTTATAGAATTACCTTTGAAATATAAATTACCTTATATTTACAATTTTTAATTTTAGTTATCGCAAACCATAAGTTATCATGTCCTTATCCAACTATTTGACTAAAGTTTCATGTTGATAACTTATTATGAAACATAGGAAATTAAAAATATATAAGAATATAATAAATAAAAGAAGAAAGAGCAGAGATAAGTAATTTCATTATAATCTTAGTTATAAAATCATTAGAATTAAAGGCTTATTTATAGAGTATCAAAAGTCATCTCTAAGAGATATAACCTTACATTAAAAGATATAACTCTTATCCCAAATGACATAACTCTTTATTTTAAAAACATGACTTTTGAATAAATAAATAATATTTAATATAAATTTATGGATATTCATTATATTATATAGTTTTATAACTGGATTTTTATTATTTTAATTTCTATTAACATAACATCACACTCAAACACAAAAGGAGGAACAGATGCCATTCATCGCCGTCAACAAAGAAACTTTCCGACCGCTAAACGATCGGCACATGCTTCGTGTCGCGACTAAACAACAGCCAAAACCCAACATTCATCCTTCTTAAGAATAAAAGGTTCAACCTTTTCATCAGTAGACACCATTCGGACCCTGCTGCAACTGCAGCTAATCTTTTGACTAGAGCTTGTCTGATTTTGCAAGATCCTTCAAAACATTACGTCTCCAACTTTAACATACCTGTTAACAAATAATTAGCAGTTAGGTATCACGACAGTTTGCATAAAAAGAATAGAAATTTGAGAAATGTTCAATTATGCTAATGTCAAGGTTGCTATAAACAAATGAAAAATATAAAGAGATCCCGGTTTGTTATTTTTTTTTACCTCCTTTTTCTTTTAGTTTGGAAATCGCAATTTCTCAACCCATTCTTGTTTCTTCTTCTCTTGCAAGCATCCAACAACGACTTCAGCGTTTGATCTCGATGATGAGAATCGAATGAATCAGACTGATAAAAACTAATTAAGGATACTATATTTGTTTGATTCTGGTTCGACTAAAAGAGAAAGAAGAAAACGTTGATTGTTTCTACACTTATGTTTTTTAAATCTGAGTATTTGAATGTTTATGTGATTTGTATTGTAAATTAGGTTCTTATAATGGTGGTAGACAAGAAGGTGAAGAAGACGGTTGAGGTGCTTGCAGCAATCCCAGGGCCCGGAAGTGAAGAAGAAGACGGTTAAAAAGGCTTTTGCTTTTGGCTATTGATAACCCCAGCTTTGTGCTTTTGCTCGCTTTTTATTTATTTCAGAGAAAATTATAATTGTAAACCTTTATTTTATAAAAAAAAAATATTTTACCCTTGATTTGTTTTTAAATAGACTTTTATATCATGCACTTTCAATCCGTTCAATTAAACTACCATCTGTTAAATTTTTATAATTTTAGACGTTAAATACATATATACATGAGAAAGAGAAAAAGAGGAAGAGAGAGAAAGAAAGGTAGAACAAGAGAAAAAGGAAGAGTTGCATATTTATTTGATGAAAAAGAAAAACTGGAAGAGAAAGAAAGAGAGGAAGAGGGTATTTTGGTGAAAAATATTTTCATTTTGAACTGTTAGATTTTCTTTTGACTCATATTCTAAAATTACAAATAATAGAAAAAAGACAATATAGTATAATGTACTCAATATACAAAAGTATCAGTGTATTTTTAAAATTACAAGGGTAAAATAATATTTTTTTTATAAAATATACGTCTACGATTATAATTTTTTTTTTCTTTTTTTTTTTAAATTTTCTATACGAGGTGTAATGCTTAGTCACCGTTAATCCAACACCTATCGGGTCACTCATCAAAGTTAAACTAACACATCAACTTAATCTGGATGGATGGTTAGAATTGATAGAAATTGATTAGTATGCCCTATCACTCAATAAAATTAAAATACTTGACCAGATTTGATAAAAAGATGAAATTCAATTTTTTTTTTTTTTTTTTGCACATTAGGCCGAAATTTTATTGCAAAAGCATGAAAATAAATTACATCACATATTCAATTCATAATTGAAAGCTAGCAAATATCACTAAAATAGACTAAGTTTACTGCACGTTTAATAGAAATAAATATCACATATGTAAGATGCATTATTTTGCAACACTCTCCTCAATTCATAATTATGGTCAACAATTCCTAGAGCATCTCTAAAACTATCAAACCTAGCCTCGCTAAGGCCTTGATTAGGAATAGAAGGGGGGCAATTCTCGGTAAATTTTAAGCACTTGTATTTATATTCATATAAAATTTTAATATTTATATCCATTTCAAATGCATTTAATAAATATTAATTTAAGTATTTGGATCTGAATCTGTTTAAATTTTTTACTATCCATACTTGTTCAAAATCTATTTAGAGTATTTCTCAAATAGTTAGAATATCTACAAACTTTAAACTATCTAAATTCACTATTAAACTGTTTAATATAGCAGATAATGGATAACAACTATCCAAAAACCTATACGAGTAACTTACCCATATCCGTTATGATAATAATTTCTTTATACATAGTCATCTTAAAGCAATTTATAACTATATATATACTCTTTACATGGATTGCATGGAGTGAGACGGGTACCCTAAAATACCATAGGGCTTCCATCCTTATCCTTGATGAATATGTCTACAACTTGTTTAGTTATGTAAACTCCTCTCATTTCAATCTCTTAAGTCAACACTTTCTACCATACAAAAATGATAATGAATTTCTATAAGCTTTATACTGCCATGGAAAACTGGATTTGGAGCAAACTTGATAGTAATTTCAGATAATATTGAGTCTATACAGCACATTTGGTTAGAACAACAATCATTCGCATTAAATGAGTCATTGGAATTCGCATGAACTAAGAAATAACACAATATTGAGATTTCTTATATAGGACAAGATAAATGAAAAAAGGGGACGTTCAATAGTGACAATTAATATTATTTGTCTCCAAAAGTATTAACCCCTCAAGGTTAGGAGATAATTTCAAAAATTGTCCCTTTTTATTATAACAAGATACAAAGGGGACAATCAATCTTAATTATAATAGCTTACTAATATTTTAATTAGAAATTGAGATGATAGTTATGCCAATAATAAAAGACAATTTACGTCTCCAATACTAAAGATAAATATTATCTTTAATTTTGAAAATGAATGATGTCTCATATGGGAGATTCAGGACTCGTGTCTCCATTACTAATGACAATTATTGTCATAAATTTTAGAGACGACTGACGTCTTATATATGAGATACATCTAATATCTTGTATACTGAGCACAATTATCGTCATTAATTTTAGAGACGATTGACATCATATATGTATGAGATACAATTTACGTACCGTATACTAAGAATAATTATTGTCATTTGAGTGAGATGGGACTTGAGACTCTCACTAAAAAGAAGATCCTACCCTTGACAGGTACACCATTGAAGACCTGCACTGATTTTTTATTTGGCAAACAATATAGAGTTTCATTTCAAAGATCCCTTTCTCCATCTAGAAAGCCAGTGTTTGCTCTATGATTGATAAGTCTATTGAGTTTGTTAGTGCCTGCACATATTATGTTACTTTCATTGATGATCATTTTAGAAAGACGTGGGCCTTTCCTATAAAATCAAAAGATCATTTGTTAGATATATTCAAATATTTTTACAATAGTACCGAAACAGAAATGAGAAGAAAGTTAAAGTGTGTCAGATCTGACAATGGTGGTGAGTATAGAGGATCATTTGAAAAATATTATAAGGAGCACAATATTAGACTTGAGAAGACAGTTTCTAAAACTCCACAACAATATGGGATTTTCTGAGAGAATGAACAGAACCATTTGTGAAAGGATTCGATGTATCACGCCAAACTTTCAAAAAGGTTTTAGGGTGAAGTAATGAGGACTGTAGTTTACTTAATTAACCTTTCTCCTTCAGCTTCTCTTAATACAGATGTGCCAGAAAAGAGATGGCCATAGAAAAATATTTTGTATGATCATCTTAGAGTGTTTGGATGTAGGGCCTTTGTTCACATTCCCAAATATGAAATATCCAAGATTGATTCCAAGTTAAAACAGTGTATCTTCATCGGTTATAGATACATAAAATTTGGGTATAGATTGTGGGACCCAGTTGATAAGAAGATTGTAAGAAGTAGTATTTCTAGAAGACCAAACTATTGAAGACTTTCAAAAAAATAAAAGTCAAAATCTGTCAATAAGTTTCTTGTTGATCTTGATGAATTACATTAAGAAAGTGCTCAGCAAATTCAATATGGGAAATGCATAGCCAGTTTGCTCTCTACTTGCAAGCCACTTCAAGTTAAGTTTCGGTCAGTGTTCTTCAAGTGAGAAAGATAAAGAAGAGATGAAGAAAGTGTTTTATGCATCTGCAGTTGGTAGGTTGATGTATTCCATGAAATGCACAAGGTTAGATATTGCTCATGCTATTGGTGGCGTTAGTCGGTTTCTTTCAAATCTAGGTAAAAAATGTTGAAATACAGTAAAATGGATTCTCATGTATCTCAAAGACAGTCCTAAAGTATGTTTATGGTTTAGTAATGGTAAACCTGTGTTGGATGGATGTACAGATGCAGACATGGCTGGTGATGTGGATTTTAGAAAATCCATTTTTGAATACTTGATGACTTTTGTAAGAGCAGCGATGTCTTGGCAATCAAAGTTACAGAAATGGTTGCATTATCTTCCACTGAGATTGAGTATATTGTTATTACAGAAGCCAACAAGGAGCTCCAGTGGATGAAAAAATTCTTGTAGAAATTGGGCCTTGAACAAGAGAAGTATATGTTATTCTATGATAGTTAGAACGTTATTCGTCTTAGCAAGACTTTGACTTTTCATTTTAGATCAATGCACATTGATGTGAGGTATCAATTGGACTCGAGATATGCAAGGGATGAAATTATTTCAATTTGAAAAAATACACACCGATGATAATGGCTCTAATATAATGACTAAAGCTTTGCCTATGGAGAAGCTTGTTGCTTGTTGGGAGATGGCAGGCATGGCGAACCTACCCACTTGAATGTGAGGCGAAGATTTGTTGGTGTGGTTTCATTCAAGTGGGCACCACCCACTAATTTTTGTTCTAATCAAGCGTGAGCACCGCCCTTTGACTTGTTTTCTTTTCTTCTTTTTTTTTTTTGCTAGTGAGCTATCTCGCCTAAATACTTTTGACCTATTTATTTTTTGCTAGATATATATAGACGTGAGTATGTGCAATTTTCAGAGAAAAAAAAAAAAAGAAAAACACAACAGAGAGTTCAGTTTTAGAATATGTTTTTCTAAGATGGGGAGTGATAAAATAGTGAGAAAATTATTTTTGAATATTTTAAGAAACACTGTGAGTGCCACTATTTTTAATCTCATTTGTATTAATCTTTTTGTAAACCTATTATTTCTAACAGTTGAAGGAATATTCAAAATTTTTCTAATAGATATAGACCTAAAATAGTTAAAGATGAACCATATAAATTTTTATAATATTATATTTTATTTCTGTTACCGTAATTATCTCTTAATTTATGTTGCAGGACCACGTAAAAATAGCACCACGCATGAAGTAATATTGCAATAATTAGTTTTTGGGATTATTTAAAGATATTTTATTTTAAACAGATATATTTATTGAATTTCTAATTTATTTAGATAAGTTCGATGTAAACTCGGAAAAGAATATGGTTTGATAATACCAAAAAACTCAGTACATGAATGGGCATAAATAGTTAAATACCAACAAAGGTTTAAGTGAGTCATTTTCCTATTTTATATCTGCCTTCCAATCACTCATTCCATTGAATTTGGATAATAAAAGAAAATATCACTCTTGTCAATGGGTTTCTTCCTCTTTTAATCTTTTATTTCCTTTTTCACGTTTTGTTTTGTTGCTGTAACTCATTCTTAAAAATTGACACGTTTTAAACCGTTAAAAATTTATTTTTATTCATGGTCGAAGCTCTATTGAACCGACTAAATTAATAAAAATATTTATGATCGAGAGGATTTCAATTCAATATCTCTCACTTTTCGCGTAAATGAGAAGTTTAATCAGTCCATGTCGGATTGATTAAAGTGTTTAAATTTGATTTGTTTGATTCAAGAAAAATCTATAGTCAAGCTATATGATATAGTTTTTGGCAAATCCAAATCATTTCATGCTTGCCACAAACATGCAAGGACACAATTTACGTGTAATCTTTCTTTGTTTACCTTTCACTTCGTCATTGGCATGGCGACTATCGAGTTCCCCTTTTCCATTCTTTCATCATTTCAATTCAAACTGTATTGAGCTTTTTCTATCCTATTTCAAATTTGTAATCCAAAACAATATATTTATCAAATTCTTTTTTTATTGAATATGTTTATTTTAGTTTACCAATTGGGTTTGTTCCATAATATCCATCCATCGCTATCTCTTTTTAGTGAAAATTAGATTCAAAGAATCAATCAATTTTTTATCTTCTCCCTTTCTATCCCTTCCTTTGCAATTATTTTTTTTTCAATCATTTTCCTAGTCAGCATCCTTATCGGTACGAAAAATATTTGTCAAGCTTCATTCACTCTCCATAACTGTGAATTTATTTCATTTTCTCCAGAACGTTAAAATTTTAAGCCAATCAAAACTATTCTAATATAATGTTTATACTGAAGTTTTATTTAATTATATTATATTACAGATCTCAAAAATTTTTTTCGAGGATTTTAATGTTAGTTAAAAAAATCTTTAAAGTCTGAAAAATGAAGAGACCAAAATTGAAGTAGTTTAGGATGTGATTGGCAAATCAATAAATCAAAAGAACATTTGGATGGGAAAGAGATCTAAAGCCAATTGTTTGAAAAGACTTAGAAGAAGGGCCTTTAATGGATCAAAGTTTGGACTGTTTAAAGGGCAAGATTAGACAAGGGAGGGCCCTATTTGTAAAGGCTTGAAAAGTCTAATGGATAAAAAACATATTTAAGTCCAATTTCAAAATATATATATATATATATATATATATATATATATATAATGACCCAATCTAATCAGATGATCAGCCACAAAATTAGCTTATGGGTAAATACAATGAACAGAGCACTTTTAATCACGAGCCATCAAACTCTGAATATCCAAGTCAAGAACTGCTAAATGATGGGTAGGATGTAAAATGGAATGAACTGGTAAATAAAGCTGTTACCATCACAATTTAATTTCATTGAACCTTTGAATTATTATTTTCAATGATATTGAGAATCGATTTAATATCTTTCAAAAATGGCTCAATTTGACATTAAATATTTACGACGTCGGATTAGTAACATAATAGCAAAACTAATATTATCAAGTTAAAAGAAATTACATCAACTTACTTTATGTCTTTTTTTTTTTTTCTTTTCTTTAAAGTGAAAAAGAAATATTATGATGTGTTATAATCAGTTAATCACATTAGTTGAGTATTCATATTAAATACGGATATATGAACGATCAAATCATTAGAGTTTGTAATTTATTCTTTTCATTTCGCATCAGAATTTGACTATTTTATCCTTTGAAAGTTCATAAATTTCATTTTCTGATTTTGATGTGTTAAATAACCATATAGGTTTTCAAGCACCCGTAACATCAATTTCTGTCATATTGTATGATTGGTTAAATAATTTTATTAGAACAATATTTATATTACATACATACAATATTTATAAATTTACAATTTAAACTAAGAGTAATAATATCATTTATTAAAACTTTTCCGTTGTTAACCGAGCACAATTGTCTTACTTTCTGACCGTCCAAACAACATATTTCAACTTTCCTACAACTTTTCTGTAAACCTACTTTCCTAGGAAAGTAATTGTCGATAGTTGGTAGGAATGTTCAAGTTCATCAGATTGAATTATTATTATTTTATTTATTACTTTCTAATTGCGATTAAAGTTACGTTTGGATTTATTTTTTCTTTTATTAATAATTCAATTGTTATTTTAATATTTTATACTTCATTTAAAATAAATAAAACAGCTAATTTTGAAAGGTAAAATTTAAAGAAAGGAAATTTTTGGAATTTCAGAAGTCCAAAATTCTAAACGGAATTTTAACAAAATGGAATAGGATAAAAGTTTTCATTTAAAAAAAAAAAGAAATGAAATGGATTACATTTTTAAGTTCCAAAATATTTTTATAATGGAATCCAAACGGGATAGTTCAGTAACAAAAAATATTTGCGATTGGTTTTTTTCAAGAAGGGACCAAAAATATTATGTTGAATGAATGAAAATGTAAAATACTATTGGGAATTAATTTGATATCTTTTAAAAATATTGAAATTCTTAGAATTGTCAATTTATCTCTAAATAAGCAGTAGAATTATAATTTTTAATAATGATATTGATTTTGAGAAATTAACTAATAATATTAAAAGAAAAAATTAAGTTATAAATAATTGTTTACTTATTTTAATTATTGAAAAATTATGTTTATTTAGTGTAGTGCGTTTTGAACGCGTCAATATGTATTGTTCTGTTACTATAGTTATACAACTTTACTCATATAATTATAATTTTTATAGAACTTATAAATTACAAAAAAATTAACCATTACCAAATTTAATTTTAATACAATTATAGTTCCAATTGATATATATACTATGCATCTAATGATTGTGATTCAGTTAGCAACGAAAGCTGAGATGTGAAAAAAGCTCTCAAATCCAATCTATACTAAACACACTTAGAGAGAGAAGGGAAGAACCGAATTAGACCCTCCTTATTAAATGGGTGGGGAAACCGGTGATTTACATAAAAATATATATATACTATGCACTAGTTGCCTTAGCTCAACTAATTAAGTATCAACATCTCCTACTTTTCTCCTTAGTTTTGTTTTGAGGCTACCGTCTACTTTTCTTTTCACTTTTAATCTTTTATGCACTCTAATAAACTCATATTTATTTTTCTTACAACAAATCTGTCTTTTATTTTTTTATGTAAACCACCGGTATTTAGACTTTATTACCAGGGATCGATTAAATTCGACTTGATACTTAGTCATAGTTGAGGCTTTTTGTCCCTTTTGCAGGTGTATTTAGTGGGAATCGAACTCAAGAACTTTTCTCATATGTTCAACCTGTGATTTGTCCTTTTTTTTGTTATTGTTATTTTGTCTCAATATTTGGAATATTTTTATCCCTTTTTTGCAAGGGTGGTCCCTTTTTTATGAGGGTTTATTACTAATTAAAATAATATGATTTTTACCTTTATCTAGTTAAAAACTTTTTATCTTAATTTGTAATGTGAATTTTCCATCAATAAAGTATGATAGTGTGTCATATTTCTCCATTAATATTATTGATGCATAGTGACGTAAATTCATATATGTCCATTATATGTTACAAATTAGAAAAACAATCTAGGTATATACGATTCATAAAAATTATTATTTTATCGTCCAAATCAATTAATGAACAAGTTGCCCCTATGAAAATTTATATCATTTATCAATATCAACTCCAAACAGAAAGCTTTAATATTTTATTTTTTAATTTTAATTTCATTGTTCAAAAGAATATGAATTCTTCTGATTTATTAAAAGAACAACGAACTCTTTTAGTTACTAATAGTAGAGTTCTATTTCTAGTTTATATAAATATTTGTGATTCTTAATATTATTATCAATGAATTATATTTTTAAATATATATATGCACTATGCACTTATATGAAACAATGATTTAAATGGAAAAAAAATTTTGGACATTTAAAATAAATTTTTTTTTGATATTTATAAAAAAATTAATTTTATAAATAAATATTAGTCGGACCAATGAATTTCGTATATTGAATGATTTAATACTAAAAAGGAATTGTCACATTATAGAAACACAATTTGCAAAGCTATATAGGGAGCCCTTTAATATAAATTCATTAGTAATGTCAAAATTTAAGCATTACAAATATATGTATATTTTTTATTCATTGAGGTTCAACAGTTGAATAGCATTAGGGACTATATAATAGCGAACAATTCTTTTATTTACTCATTAAATTGATAAAAAATTTTATAAATGTGAAAATTCAAACATCAAATCTTTCATTCTCCATATTAATGAAAACACGTATCAAATACCAAATCACAAATTACATATGATTGATGCATTATAATAAAATTATTTCTCTTTTTCACTGTGAAAATAATTATTTAAATTATTTGGAATGGTATAATATCTTTTCTTTTTGAAAAGGATTCTAATCATGTATAAGTTTTTGAATATTTTTATATGATTTGGGCGACAAAATAATTTTTTTTTATCTTTTATATACTGATTATTTGCTACATTTGATATAAATAGAAAAGTTCCAACCTTTTGGTATCAAAATAGATTGCATTAATAGGCTTCATTAGTAATATACATCAACAAATTAAGATCATAAATCTACAACTAAAAAAAACCAAGATCATATTTATTACCCAACAATTAAAAAAAAGACAAAAAAAAATAGAATTTAGAGATAAAACAACAATAAGAATTAAAAAGAAAAAAATATACCTACGAACTCGTTTAGAACAAATAAATTTTATAAAATTATTTGGAAATCAAAAATATTATATTTAGAATTCTACAAATTAAATTCTATAAATTTGACACCAACTCAAATTTTACTAAAATTTATAGGATTTGTAAATGAATTCCACAAAATCAAATGATGACCTTAGTTTATATTTATATTTTTTTCTTTTTATTTTTTTTTAATTTTAAACCAGCAATGGCGTTTTTTTTTAAGTCTAGTAATAACGTTAGTTATTATTACTATGAATATAACTGGTGTTTGTTATTTATTTTTTATTAAATTATTATATCAAGGGTGTTATAAAAAATAAAGACAAATGATTTTTATTTAAAAATTTATTTTAAATATAATTTTATGAAATTCAATTGAATGCTTATTCTAAATTGTAGTACACCAAGTATTACAAATTCATTTTCGTCACAAATGAATTTTATTTAAAATTCATTTACAAATGAATTATATAATCATGATTCATTTGTTCCAAACAGATTGTACGAATTGTAACTCATTTGGCAACGCAGACTGAATATATGCGAAAAACTCTCGGATTTTATCCCTACTACACGAGGGAGAAGCCTTAACTATAATTAATCTCTAAATAATAGGGTGAGGAGTAATGAGATATGAAAAATGATGATTTATATATATATATATATATATATATATATATATAAAAAGAAAAAGCAAAAAATAGATTGATTATAGAAAACGCACATTTGAGTTCATTAAAAATGTCATCTTGGGCCTCTTTAAAACCGTTTTTTTACCCCAAGGTTAATTCTACATATGTAATTTAATATATTTCTATTACTTTTCACTAAATATTTATTTTATATAATTTTAATTGACAAATTCATAATACCCAATTGAACTTTATATTAAAAAAGATGGGCGAAATTGTAATAAATTAAGATAACTAAATATTTATTTTTATTTAATAATTAATGTAATCACATTAATTTTTTTTGGAATTTTTAAAATTATCAACCTTTTATCATGAGTGGGGCTTCTTCAATTCAAAAGAAAAAGAAATGAAATGGATAAAAAAAAAAAAAAAAAAAGAGTACTCCTTGACGAAGTATAAAGATCAAAGCATGATTTATATCTCACCACTTTCTTCACAATTAAGGTTGAGAAGGAGCTGCCAAATTATGTATCTTTCTTTGATTAAGATTAATCAGTCCTCCATTGACTCTAATTTTTGTTTTTTTTTTTTTTCCCCTTCAAAGACGACACTGTCATTTTCTTGAAATTAATTCTAACAGTCCATTGACAACCTAATTATTTCATAAAAAAAGAATTTAATTCTAATAATTTGTTGCCACCCTCATTTATAATTTCTAACAGCTTATTGGTTATATAGCCGGTGTCAGGTTATTGAGTTCAACAATTCTAACCTTAGTGTACTCTTGTGTATAAAAAAGAAATTATATATGTATATTCCGAGTCAGTCTAATTTTAATCATTCTGAAAGAAAAAATACCGAAGGTGCACTTCGGCAGGCGGCACTAAAATGGCATGATGGCTCAGCAATTGCATTTCATGCGCTTTTTATTCCTAATTGGCACACCAACAACTTGCTATCCTCATAACTATTACCACTGCACACCCTTTCTTTTTTCTCCTTTTTCCAGAAAAATTTCCTCAAATACCATTTTTTTTTTTTAATATAGAGAAGGTCTCAAAATGAAGATAATTATTAAAGTTTGAACCGTCAATTACCCACTCATCTTTGCCATAATATATATATATGGATAATTCATTTAATTATGGATAATTCTAAAGGAAACACTTACCGGCGTTCCATATAAAAATCAATTAAAATTATTTTTCTTTTTTATAGAAATGAGGAAGGATATCTATAACCATTTATTGAAAAAAAATATAAAATATAAACAGTTTTTAAAAATTTCATCATTAATTGATTTGGTGTATAAGTGAATCTATACGTCAGATATATGTAAATTTCATCTTGTAATGAATGTCTATCATCCATTTAAGGATAATCTTAGTTTAACTAATTAAATTATTAGATATTTTTTAAAAAAAGTTGATACCATTTATTATTTGTTAATCATTTTGTTAGTAAAATTTGGAGATGTTAAAATAATATAATATAAAACTTTTTAGTCCTCTCAAAAGCTACGTTTTTCTTCTGTTGTCAACATTTGAATGAGGTTGGCTTTTCATTTTTTTTTTTTTTTTGTCAAATTAACACCATACAAACAATTAAAATTTAAATTTTAATACGATACAAATATAGTCTAATTGATCTTTCTACTTCTCATAAAAAAATTTGAGAGATCTTAAATTCGAATAAGAGGTCTTACTGTCCTATTGTATAGTTCACAATGTTATTCGGATTAAGCATTTAAAAAAAGTACATTAAATTTAAATTATTAATAACTTAATCTTTTTAGACCAAACTTTTTTTAAAAAAAGTACATCAAATTTACTTTTAAAAAATCAATAGCTTGTTGTCTTTGATAAATAAGTTTATTTAAAGTTTATACATTAAATCAATAAAGTAATAATCATATTTAAAAATAAAAATATGTATAAATTCTGGCATTTGAAACATATGATTTTTTTTTCCCTGAAAATATTCATAAATCGATGTTCGTTATTTCCCTTATATATTTTTCTATAAATAAAAATTTCACGCAAAATTATTATTTTTTATTTATTTATCCATGATAATAACATTAATCAGTAATGACGTAGATACGGTTACACAACTCACAATTCAATTCAAAAATTGAAAAATATTAGCTTTTTAATATTAAACAAATGCTGTATAAATTAAGCATTTGATTAGTACAAATCTTTTCACAATTAGCGGATAGAGTCATAATTTACAAGAGATAATTATCAATATTACTACATAATAATACCCCTTGTCCTGTCCTCAACTCGGGATGACTCGGTCACCAAAAAACCCCAACCCAACTCGCCATCTCCAATAAAAGGAAAAACTTAAAACCTAAAAATAAAGAAAGATTATATAAAAACAAAATTAGTCAGTGCCTTAACCTAGCTAACCATGGAGCAACGGCCTCGATTCGCCCAAGAAATCAAGATTATTTCTCATGCTAACGTGGCAGCATCTCTGAATCTCTTCGAGATTCAAAAACCGGCCCGAGTTGGACGATTCAGATCGGGAGACGACTCGTAGAATCTCCTCAAAAAGAGACTCCTCGCAAGGGATCGTCAACGGCCCCATATTTTTGAATCCGTACTCTTCTTCTGCTTGTACGAGCAGTTTCTTGAAGATGGGGTGGTTCAGATACGTAGCGCGCACGATGAACCTCCTGCAATTGGCGCCTACACAGACAGCTACGTGACCAGATGGAACATCGGACGGTGCGCGTGAAGCCGTCAGTCTCGCCTTCCTCCGCCAGCGCTTTAGCATTTGCTGGATTCTCACAATGTGACGGATTTTATTGGATTTAGACATTTTCCAGGAAAGTGAGGGAAAATGAGAGAAAGTCTGAGAAATTTTTCTCTTTTTTCTTTTCAGAGGAAGTGGGGAGTGGAGTGTGGCTGGAAGTGCATTTGGAATATATGAAGTCGTTATAAGGATATTGAGGCATAGAAAAGGGTTTGGGTTTGGAGATAATTACGAGATTGAGTATGTTGTTTCAGTTGTGGTCAAGCCCATGTGATAGACAGACCACTAACGTGGCATTAGTTTAGTTTTATTTTTTTTTTTCTTCATTAGAGTTTGAAAAATATAAATTGTAGTGCACAAGGCTAATGCATTGAGTGGTTAACTGTTAATCCGTTAACTGTTTGAATTGTTAATATTGATTTTTTATGTTCATGATAATAATTATAAAATAAATTAGTAATTAAAAATTGAAATATTAAAAAAAGGAGTATTATATATCTTCAAAATTAAAAAAAAAAACAGTAATTAGTCAGCACATTGTTTTTCGAATCGATTCAGTAATTCTGACTGTCGTAATAATTATTAATCATTAAGTGTTATACAGCGAAATATTATGTAAAAATAATTATTTAATTAATTATTAAATTTAAAATAATAAAAAAAATAAAAGAAACAACATATCCCACATAGCGGTTATTAATTTGTCAAACAATAATGGAATAAATGTTAAAAATTTATTGATTAATTATTTTAATATCCTAAATGTTAGGTGAGAATGATTAAATCGTTTCCTTAACCTTTAAACTATTATTATATAAACTACCTCATAGATTTTTTTGGCAAAATCAAAATAGTTTTTTTCGTAAATATTTTTTCATGATGTGAAAAATTCTTTAAATTATCAAATCTCACCCTTATTAAGCCATCAAAGATTTAAGTTAATAATAAAAATTCTAAAAATCTAAAGTTTAGACAAAATAGTTAAAAATATTTTACCATTTAATTTTAAAATTTCAAAATCACAGTAACTATTGATTGAAACATAATATCCAAATATTATAATAAATAAATAATATTAAATGACATTCGATTTATATAGATAGAGAAAATAATAATAAAAATAATACTAAATAAAAAAGAGATAGTAAAAAAGAAAGACTGAGAATTTGAATAGAGATAAAAATATATGTTTGCAATTTTTTATAAATAAATGATATTAGATTTATATAGATAGAAAATAATAATAATAATGACAATAATTATTTTATGATGATAAATATTATAAAAAATGAAAAGAGAGAGAGAGAAATGTAGAATTAAAAACATAAACCACTATTTGTAGTTTCATCAAATTTATTTTTTATTTTAAAAACAGTTTTCTCAAAAGCAAAGAAAAAATTTAAACAAGCAAGTTTCGTTTATTTTAAAAAAACGAAAAAAAAGAAAATTAATCGAAAACAAATAATAACTAAATTATTTTAAAAGTTATTGCAGAACAAGCCTTCACTAATCAACATCGTTTAAAAATTTAAAATAGCAACTTTAATTGTTTGTTTATGTTAAGAGAAAAACATTAATTAAGTGTGTTGATTAAATTTCAATGTTGATCAAAATAAAAAATGGAACACTTAGAATGACTAACACATACTAATTAATCTTTATATACAATTACTTAAAATTGGTTGTATAAGAGTTTAAAAATAGAAGAATTAATAAATTGTTACTAAACTTAAAAGAATTTTGCGGTTCTCTCAATTTTTAAAATGACATCAGTACTGATGAAATTTTACTTTTTGTAATAATTATACACTAAATTTTCATTATTTATTATAATATTAATTACACACCGCACTATAATAAAAAATGCATGATGTAATACATGCATTATGACGTACAATATTGACATTCCAAATGACAATTATTTTTACCTGTTAGATTTTTCCATCTCATATAGCAAAAATTAATCCATTCATCTCATCTATACCATTCACCCACCCATCTCACCTACCATATCATCAACACCACCATCTTCACATAACAAAGAACAAAAGTCAAGAAACCAGAGAAAACAGCAAAGGGAGACTAATCTAAAGCCAAACCTTCTAAAGTAACAAAGGGAGACGAACCCAAAGCCAACCCTTCTTCATTTTACCTCGTGGATGATTCACGAGACAGACAAATGAATCTAGAAAGGAAAAATCACAAGAAAAATAAGGAATTGATATCAAAAGAGCAAAGAAATTAATGGAGAAGACAATATCGATAAAGAAAACTGGAGGAGGACTACAGATTTGTGTCATCGAGCTCGAGCTTTCGGTTCGCTGTAATGACCACTAGAACCTCTCCGATTCTACGTCAAACTCATTCGAGTTATTCCTCAATCAATTTTAAGTTGTTAGCTCAATGCATGGATAATGCTGGAATTGCTCCGGAGGCCTTCAATGCCTTGAATTATGGAAAATGAAAACAAATTTAAAAAAGGAAAATGATAATTAGACCTTGAATTATGGAATCTAGAACAAAGTGAGGGTTCTGAAATTTGAAAGTACTTGAGAAGTGAGAGATTTGATTGCTTGACGACGTTTAGTAGTGGGGGCATCACCAATGGCAGACTCATTGGGTTGACTACGCAACACATCGCCGAGTTGCTTTGATTGACCTATACACGTCAGCATTTTTCAATTCTGAGAAAGAGATAAAAATGTATGTTATGGAAGAGTCCATGTCAGATACTTCTTTACCCATCACTCTCTCCATAGCGCGTGCATTTCAATTTGTATTTTTCAGGATGGCAAAGTATGTAATTATTACCAAAAGTAAAATTTAAGGGGCTACAAGCTCATTTTAAAGGTTGACAGAGCCATAAGGTTTTTTGGTGAAAATTCAGAAGGCAATTTATGTATTCCGTTATTTAACAATCTATAAATTTGAGACGATGATAAATTGGTTTGAGTTGAATTTTGTGATATTTGATTAAGCTGCCAAAAGAAAAGAAGCTTCTTAAAAAAAAAAAAAAGAAAAAAAGTTTAATGAAATAGGGTTGGGGTAGATCATATCAAATTGTCACATATCCATATTTGCTTCATCTTTTAACAAAATAAACTGACTTATTATCTAATTAAGTAATGGAGAAAATAATTTAATTTTAATAGCATAACTATTAACTTTACCCAATAATAAGTATTCTTTCAATCCAGACTTTTTATTTTTTTATTTATTTATTGAGGAAATAAAAATTATTACATTTCATAGAACTCATAACTTGAAATCTCCTGAATAAGAAACCATTACCACATCAGATTAGCTTTGATCCAGCTTTTATATAGTTATAATAGATTAGATATTTACATTTACCAAATTAAGTTAAATTATATACTGTCAAATATTAGCAATATTTTTTATATGCATAGCGTCCATTCCATTCTCCACAATTCCTTCAACCCTAAATCAACCGGTTCAATCTGATTCTCTTCCTGTAATGGTGCAAAAGCAAAACCAATCTAATTTTGAGGTTGGTCATTGATTTTTCGAGTTGACCCGGTGGAGCTAGGTTTAATGAGTATACTTTTTGCTTCTCTTGAACTAAAATGATATGATTTGATTTGATTAGATTTCACTTGTCTAACTAACCCAACAAGATTTCAAAATCTTGTAGTAACTTTAATCAATCTAAAATCGGAATCTAGTACGATTAATCGAATTTTTTTGGCTTTTCTTACAATTATTTTTTAAAATTAGTTTCAATTCAAAAGATTCATAAGATTCATTTCAAACTCATTTTCATCTATTTTAATTTCAAAATGTACTTTAACTACTTTTAATTGGAGGTGCAATCCATGTCATTATAGAAGTACATGCTACTACAAATCATTTCTTTAAAAAAAAAAGAAAAACATACATTTATTTTCATACTTTTTCTTTTTCATGATAATTTTCTTTTTATTCTCGAGAAAATTTCAATTAAAATGTTTCGTTATATTGATAATTTTACTATAAAATGCCCTTATATTAGTTCTGTTATGCATGAGATAAAGCTGAACGAGAAAAGTAGTAAGAAAAAAAAAAGTTTAGCGTTTAATGCACTTGCATTTCTAAAGTATGACAAGACAACTAATTTTCTATGTGGTTTTCACAATGTGCTTAAGTTGATGGACTTTAGCATGAACATGAGTGGCAATTTCTGTAATTATCCATAATATGGAGACACAATTAGATGATTGTATCCTTGTTTCCAATGATAATTTTATGTTACCATTATATTTTGTGAATATGTGCATTAGCTCCCAACTAATTGAATGTAATTTTATAATTTAACTAAGCATTGATGAAAAATTTTTTGCTCACATTTTTTAATAAAACGCAAATAGTATATACTTAAATTAATTTCATGGATATACTAAATATGACTACATGCTTTTAGGTTATTTTATTATAACTAAAAAAAAAAAAAACGTGATGCTTACATAATCTTTTACATCCTTTCGGTATATTTTCCCTTTTGTTTCCCGTTTTCTTGATGTCTACAACAATATTTTGGGAGTGACTTGTTTGAGGAACAACCGTAATGTCTTGTTCATCATCGAGTAAGAAGTTCAAACCGGCGGTTGAAAAGTTGTGGTCATATCTTGAGAATATGTAAGCGAATTAATTACATTGTGATTGAGGTTAAATAAAAATGATGGATTTATAATGTAAGAATTATTATTGCTTTTTTTCTATTTCTTTTTTCTTTTAAAAGCCTATAAATGCAATTATATGTTCGTATTTTATTTCGAATAAACATAGTATAAAAGTTGGGAAGACAATGAGAATAACAAAACTTATGTATAAATTGATCGGTCCAATTAGATTGGCTTCCTTAGATGGTTGAAAAGTAAAATCAATCCAAACATTTTAAATTCAATTTACAAGTTCTTCGGGTTCACCCGTAACTAAAGGCATCAGGAAATATAATTTTGCGTAGACACGTATAAAAAATTGGTACTTTTTTCAACGTGTTGATGACATGGAGAACCTTTTACATTTCTTGCTATTTTAATATTCAACAACAACCTTAATCTATACTTAAATCTAATGTTATTATCATTTTCATTTTCCACTCCGATGATCTCTTGTCTCCCAGTATCTTTTAAACACAGTAATTACAATTAAAATACAAAATAATCCAAGATTTAGGGAATATATGCTGGGGCCTGCCTAAGAGTGATTAGATGGGGTCAGTCTAGGGTCTAAGGGCATTTTAGGGACTTAAAAAATGTGTAGCCAATGGGTAAAGTCACTTTCCAGGAGTGGAAATGATGTTGCCCGTAGCTAAGGCAACATAGGATTTTGGAGTCAAAAAAGTGTCCGAAGCAAGTCCTTTACGTTTAGAGTACTGCCCTACCCACCACTCGCGTCTTCTTTATTTCAGTTGGGGTACATAACCGAACACCCACTGACCGATTGTCTATCAACGGTTGATTCTTTGTATACGAGCTTGTTATTAGATGATTTGATACTCATCATCTTGCAAACAGATATAAAGCAATTTCTTTCTTTTCATTTTTTAATAAAAAATAATTAATTGTCATCCATTAATTAAAAACTATATATATATTACCTACACTTAAGTCCCTAAATTATATAATAATTAACGCTTTTGTCCCTCTATTTTAAAAAATTATCATAATGTCTTCCTCCAACGTATTGTATGATTGATTAATGTTGACACGTGGCAGCAGTTAGTGACTATAACGGTGTAACTGACAGTAAGTAGCAGTAGGGTTGTAATAAATAAGATTCTCCAAGCACAGGGTTCTAGTAGTGCCTAAATAAAGAGGGGATTAACGTGTAGTGTAGGAAGAACATGCTCATGTTGCCCTGAAGATTTGTTGTCTCAACGGACTAATCCAATCTTGTTATTGTCATATCCTACTTCAACATCTTTTGCTAAGTGCACGCCACACTTCCATTAATTTATAAATGAGTGCTCAAATAAGTGGTTAGACACTCTTTCTCCTTAAGCAAGGTTGTTAATGCGATCATTATACCCCTTAATGCACTGGAGATATCCATAGTAATATCAATAAGAGAAAATTTGAGTATATCAATCTAATTTAATTTAAAATATAATCAAGTTAAGAGGTGGACACTTAGTTAACGAGCCAAACTAAACTAAATTAGGTCATATTCAATTCAACTGAATGTATTTTTATGGCAATCAAACCAAAAATCGAATGGTATAAAAATTATAAATCGATTTGAATTCAATAATTTCAAAACAAATTGGCTATTCGCGTTTAAAATAAATTTGACAGTTGAATATAGTAACCAAATCTAAATCGAAAATAAAATAATTTTATGTATTCAAATTGATTGTAAACAAATTTATAAAACTATTAATTCGATTTTCAATTAAAAATCGAGTATTCCTCACTCTAACCAAGTATAAATATAATTTAATTGCAATTAGAGTGTTTTAATTTTTAAGCATTACTTAAACTTAATTAATTTCAATTTGAGTGTTCTTAATTTGATTTAATTCTTATACGCTTGATCAAATGTTACTTAATCACGTGACTCAATTTAATTATAATTTTAGTGTCTTAATTTAATTTAATATCACTTTAATTTAATTTTAATTAAAGTTTCTTAGTTATCACGAATTTTAAAAATAAAATCATATCAAATCCCAAAATTTTAAATAGATTTATCTTTGAGAATGGGTTGTATGTAAGTTTAAAAAATCGTGTTATGTTACAGAAAAAACCGACAGAACAAAGTATAAGACAGTCTAACAACTACAGGATCTGAATAAAATCAAGTTTAGTCATACAGTTAATGGTATGGAATATAACAAATGTTATTATTTACATGATTAAAAAATGATAGAAAAATGCGAAATTGGACAACATTTTTGAACGATTTTTCTTATAAATTCAGAAATTTAATTATTTATGACGCGTATGTAAAAATTCAATTTTCAAAAATATATTTTAAAAATATATATTAGCTTCTACACTTATTAAGTAAATATAATAATGCATAATTCAGTGGTAAATGAATATACAATCAACCTCGCTATATATTTAACGTTATTTGTTAAAAATAACATTTCTATTTTTTATCAGTTATTCTTTTTTCAATCCCATTATTTATTGACAATCACTTTGAATATTTAGAATATGTGTATTTACTAAGTATGCTAAATCTCAGTCTCCATAGCCATAGCAGTGGCAGAGACTCCAGTCTCTTCATCTTCTCCAATTCTTTTCACTGGCAACTCATTGTTGGACACAACACCACCATTATTGCGAAGGAAGAAGAAGAAAGGAGAGGAGCGGTGGAGGGATTAGGAATTTTTGAACAAAACAAGCGTAAGTGAAATGATGAGTTTCGCGTAAAAAAACGTTGTTTTTATAAATTGGTTAAGTTAACCCAATATAGTTTTGTAGGACTCAATTTATTATTTTTTATTCAAAACCCTAACTGAAATTGAGTTTAAAGTGCTAATGTTATAAAATTTTTAATTTGAAATGCTAAGGGGATGAATATTAGTTTACGATATTTCTTCAACAAGTCGCATAAATCAAAGTTTTTTGTAGGTTAAGCCATTAAAATAAGAGCATAATAGGAGAAATACATGCAAATTTACATTTCTAACTAAGATGGAGATTGTAGAGTGTATTAAATACATTTGATGAGGCATTAAACACGTAAATAGAGTATAGTTTTATCGGTGCTTGAGTATTATTTAAACGTGTTTGGAATAAATATGAGTATTAAAATTCTAAGAGGTTGGATATGAGTATTTCAATAGAAATGTTAAATGAGTTTAAGATAAATTTAGGTATTAAAAATTTTAAATGAGTTTGAATATGGGTAGTGCAAATTTTATGAAAATCCACCTCATTATGATTCTTTCTTACAATGGTGTTCAAAGTTACTAGAAAACTAATAACAATCTCAAAATATAAGTATTTAAGGTTATCTTTGATGAGAATTCTAATAATTTCTTATGAGAACCCCACACAAAAAGTACATTCATCCCTCTACTTTATAAAAAAAAATTTTTGACCACTCAATTTTTATTTTGATTAATTGAATACTTCAATTTATATTATTACATATGTTAAACACTTCAACAAATTTTAAGATATATAATCGAAATTGCTTGTTGTTATAAAATAATAAAAAAATAAAGAGAATACGAGTTTATTTTCTTTTATTAATGAGAAATCACGTATATGTATATATAAGTACATCAGTGGAATTCTTTTAATGTTGAAACAAGCTGGTCAGAAAAGCAACCCTTTTAATGTTTATTTTTCATATTAAAAGAAGAGAGAGAAAAATAAAAATCATCCAATGGGATTTTTTGAATATAGGGTTGCCAGTTGGTAAATAATTACAATACGAGTGCAAAAAAGCCTTCCCACCCCTTACCTTTTCATGACTTTTTCTACCATCATGTACTGTTTCATTCACATGGCTTGTCTGCGTTGGAAATTGGCCAAATGCATAATTTCCCCCCTGAACTTTATCTAAATTGTCATTTGTACCTTTTAACTTTGCGGGGGACCGCTTGTGCCCCTTAAATTGGTATCTTTTATGCCCTTGACACGCTGTAAAAGAGCCGCATGAATTCAAACGCGGATAAGAGCGTGAACACTTTAAAAGTTGTCCAGTATGACAAAAACGATGTCGTTTTATATTGTTGAAGTCACTCTAACTTATCTCTCATCATCTCTCTCACTTTCTCTCTTTATGTCGCGATGATTTGTCTTCTTCTTCTTCTTCTTCTTCTCTCTCAATCTGTTTCTTTTTCATTCTTTCAATAGATCTATTGTCTTCTTCTTTTCTCAGTTTCTCTATTTATTTTCTCGTTCTCACTCTCTTAACATATCTATTTTCGTCTTTTTCTTTTTCTTTTTCTTCTTCTTTTAATTTTTAATTTTTTTCTTTTTTTTTTCTGTTTCAGTTAGTTCTTATACATATGGAATTCAATGTGGCGAATAAGTTGATGCCAAATCAGCAGCTTGTTACACGTTAATTTGAGTGTGTTTCACTCAAAATCTACATTTTGCTCAGAGATATAAAAGCTATAAAAAACACAATTGAAGGAGCACAAGCAGTCTCCCGCAAAATTAAAGAGTACAAATGGTAATTTTAAAAAAGTTCAATGGGGGAAATTATGCATTCGCCGTTGGAAATTGGATGATGCAGCTCTACATAGTATATATACGGAGTCTCCAAACCATATTTCTGATATTTTTAAAATTTACTTTATTTTTATATAAAAATAATTGAAGCCACTCACGTGTGAAGCGACTAATCTTTCCATTTATATATAAAGAATGAGAGGTTTCACTTTCAATTACAATAGTGATTTTTAACTATTTAGTAAGAAAGAATCTGTCTAGTTTGCAATCTTATTTGAATTGGTTGGGTTCCTCAGAACAAAAATAGTAAACTAAACTGTTATGCGCGTGAGTTCACTGAAATACTGTAAAATGGTTCTCTTTTCAACTGAAAAAGTATTTGGTCCCTGCTGTTATGCCAAAGTAGGTGAGACATTGTCACAGTATCGTCAACAAACATGTGCATGATTGAAGATTGATTCCTAGTTTCCTGGGCATTTTCAAATCAGGATGGGGATAAAGATAAAGCACCTATTCTTTGTTTTTCACCGCATTTTTTATTGAAGAAAATTCTCTTTTCCATTTAAGATTTTATTATTAGCATGAAGAAGATAATTGAGCTCAATGAGAATTCAAATTCATAAATTATCTTCTAGATTTTTATAACGTGAATTGCTTTATCTAATTGCCACATTAGAAAATTGAAAAATACTTTTAAAAAATATTTTTTATTAAGTATGTCAAATTGAAGTGTTAAAAAAATAAATAGACATTGATTATCACAATGTCTGCATCTGTAGTAATTGATTGCATATTGAATTATGGACCTGAAAAGAAAAAGAAAAAAGGTTTAAAACTAGTGCATTAGAGAATGAATTTTAATATTTAATATCTATAAATAAATATTCAGTCACATCCGCCGTAATCTTCCTGAGTGGAGATGCTTTCGTAGTTGTAATTGTGAATCTCCTTCTTTATAGGTTTTGAGACTTTTCATCCTAATAATCTTGAGACGAGAAGAATTTCTGCAAGATTTTCATGAACTTTCCAAGTCCAAGTTCCAACTTCTTAAAAGACAATCCACCTTGATCCAGCCCAAAATGCTTTTCTCGTTTTGAGCTATGTGGATTTTAAACTTCCCAAAATGCCCTCAGATATAATAGTTTTGGATATTCTGAAACGATCACCAAAATCTAAAATTCCCAAAAATAACGAGAAGCAATTGCAGCAGCGGTGAAGAGTTTATTCCATACTCTACGGCAATGCTCCAAGTTCAACTTCAACTTCTCTACCCACACCAGCCTCTCTTCTCTTCTCAGCGAAATTCATCTCCAATTACCACCGTTCACTCTAATTTAGTTCCAATTTGGATCCCGACATCAATGGCTCCAGTTCACTTCCGACCGAAGCCGTTAACTAACTCCGTAACATGCATGGCGAGACCAAGAAGAGTGAAAATGGTGGCAAAGCAGATTCAGAGAGAGCTCTCCGATATGCTTCTAACGGATAAGGTACTACAGTATGCTATTTTGCCGGAGGCTGCTTTGGGTGCTGATAGATATTTGTCTTCTCTTACTACAATCAGCGACGTTGAAGTTTCTTCTGATTTACAGGTACCCAGTTGGTGAAATAGTTAGTAATCTTGATAAATATCAAATGGGTAATTATTTATTTTTTGGAAATTAAGGGGAGCGGTGTTTTATTGAGAAAGACATGTTTTGCAGGTGGTTAAAGTGTATGTATCTGTTTTTGGAGATGATAGAGGAAAGGAGGTTGCGATTGCTGGGTTAAAGTCTAAAGCTAAGTACGTTAGGAGTCAACTAGGGAGACGTATGAAGTTGAGGCTTACTCCTGAGATACGGTTTATAGAAGATGAATCCTTGGAGAGAGGAAGCAGGGTAAACGCTTTACTTCTACTATGTTTTTATGAATATTTTATATATGTCGTTTATGTGCATTCATGCTTTGAAAAGATTCTGACTTGCTTAGCAATTTTGGAACAAGTCATCAAGATTGGGCTCTGTTCTTGTTTTCATAACTCTTTGGACAAATGTCCCCTGATAAATTAGATATGTGGATTATAGAGCGTGTCCTTTCTAATTGTATAACATTGTTACTTAGAAGTTTAGCTAATTGATATATCTTCGGAAATAATCAAGTGTGACTGCCTTTTATTGCAAATTCTCTGTGGTTTTACTTGCCTGATTTCTTTAAGGATGTTGCTGCTACTGATGAATTTTGCTGGATTTGCTAGCCATTGGTTTAAGATATCTCTTTATGGGGAAAACACCGTCTTTAAGTTTTTGTAGTTGTTTACAACATTCAGGACCTGATCTTGGTGAATGGTAATTTACCCATGTTTTGTATAAATGTTAGTTATGTTGAATTTGATAAAACTGAATTCATAAGAGTGAATGAACATTTCATTTACATCAAACGTGAAAACACAACATATTTCAAATTAATTTAATTTTATGAAATTCATTTATATCAAACAAGCACTTAATTTCCCAAGTATGAAATTCCACAAAAGTGGTTTTTAATGGGTGCATGCCATTTAGTATATTCCTACTTGGATGAAAATCTTAATTTGATGACTGCCTATATTAAATTTAAGGATCTACTAAAGACAAATTGGTGAGATAGACTGATCTTGGTATATGTTAAAAAATTTAGCATATGCTATGATGTGTCCAATTCTTTGGTTTCAGTCCTTGCACTTTATGTTTTTCTTGTACTAACATTTGGATGGTTTACCAATGGCTTTATTTTTCAACTTAGCAAATGCTAAAGTAGTTATTGTTATTTTTTTTTTCTCAGAATCTGCTCTGCACATTTACCTATCTCATCAGAACACATTTTAATAAATTATGTTCCTTGTTTTGTGTTGATTAGTTTTAGGGAAGAAAAAAGAGAAAAATGGAAAAAAAGGGGGAAGGGGGAGGGTGGGGGGAGGGGACGGGGTTGATAATCAACATATGTCTTTTTGTTTATGTATTTATTCTTGCCTGATTCTGATAGCTTTGTCCCATAATGTAGCTTTTGTGGATCAGTGATTTGGCTCTCAGTCGATAGTGACATGTTTTTAGTTAACCCTTTCAGGTGATTGCAATATTAGATAAAATTAAAGCTGAAAAGGAAAATGGCATAAGTGAGGATGATGAGTTCGAGTCATCTGATTCACCTGAAGACAATAAAGATTGGGAGGGTGACGATCCTGATGATGACATTATTTATGTAAAATAGGCAGTTCCACTATTGCTTGGCTTAAGATTTGTCTGACTTTAGGCATGGCCATGGCCATGCTTTTTATCAGGTCAGTTTTCTTATGACTTGATCTTCTATTGATTATGTTTTTAGTTAGTTATGTCTATGTCATGATATGGATATAATTGCATTTCTGCATTCTTTGATTTAGGGACTTAATTGTGTGATTGATTTCGTATTGAGGACGGAGATGTACTTTTAGTTGTTTCTGTATTTTTCTTGTATCTTTAGTTGCTGATCTGGTAAAGGTTGCTTTGGTGGTACCAATATGTCAGCCATGCAAGGGTGATATAAATAATGAAGTCTGGGGGTGTAAAACTTACCTTGTAGCTAATTTTATAAAGATTGAAAATTTTCTCCCTCTTCAATTGTTTTTGTCTCAGCACTTCTCTTGACCTTCCCTTTTTCCCTTCTGTTAAATTTCTGTTGACCTTTTCCCTCATCTTCTTACCTAACAAACCCATAAATTAGAGTTTCAATGGCAGGAAACCAGAGCAGTCTGTTCAATTTTTTTTTCCTTTTGAGAATCTTGTTCATTGGTTTTCAGTTCCATGTCTAATGCATTTCTCTTAGCAATACAAAGATCTCCATTGTCAATCATAGCTTTGTATATTACATATGTTTTAATTAAGACTAATCTCAAAAAATTGTTTATTGCAACTCAGGAGGAGCCAAACATGCAAACTGTAGTTTGGAATCATTGTTATAACTGTGAGTTCACTAGTACAATTTTATGAGTTAATAGTTAAAAACATGAGAGAACATGTAGAAACTTAGAATCCAGTAAAATGCCATGTTTTAAATAGTAAATCTGTAAGATTTTGCATGGAAAGCTCATAAATCTTCATGATTTCGCTGTAATCTATTTCTGCTTTTTCAATTTGGCATCTCTTTTGCCCTTATTCTTTCTTGTGAAACTTGTACTAGCATGTACTACTGACAAAATTATGTAACATAGTCATTGCTAAATAAAATATTATTGCTGTGTTTCTTGTTATTTGTGATTTTTTTTTTTTTTGTGAAATATGAAATTTAAATGGTATTAATTTGTCAAATTGTTGTTTGATCGTTTTTACTCTCACATGGATGACTGCCGTCATAGAAATGTTTCTTCTAAAGACAAAATCATGCTTGACATGTTAGAAAGCTTGTTTATGGCTTTTTATGGGTATAATTATATCTTTTAAGACTGTTTAATTTAGTTTATAAAAAATTTTGAGGTTACAATTTCATAATGGACCCTCAGGATTGATTCTAGGTCAAAAAAACAAGTTGGACAACATCAATTGGAATCCCTATTAGCATGCAGGCCAACAAACTTAGAAGTAATCCGTACCAACCCAGCAAATTAAGCAGTAGACAACTAGACATACTGAGCTAACTGATCAACAGAAAACAACTGGATTATTTGCATAATTTGCATTTCTTTGCAGGCCGACAAATTTAGAAGCTTAGTGCAGTAGTACAGGTGTTCTGTTCTGGCAATGCCTATCAATTACCATATGTTTGTAATACCTTTATCAAGCATTATCATCCTGTTATGGATTAATGACGAACACAGTTTTTTGTGTTGATTTATATATTATTTTTAAACCAAAGTATGTATATGTGCTTGACTGAATGCAGAGAGACAGGACCATAAGCATATTGTTAACATGGGAGGAGTCTGCCTCTGCCTCTTGCGAAAACTAAATAGTTGAACCATGACATCTTCTGTGAAAGTGATCCATTAATTTGTAGGAGGTTGTGACCGTTGGGTCCAGAATAGCGTGTAAAACAACAAATTCACACGAGCGTACCTTACTTTGGTTAAGTCTTTTCTATTTTTGGCGTTTTGCATGTGTATTCTTCTATATATCTACATGTATACGACTGAATGAAACCAGTAGCAAAATAACAGTCAGATTGGATGATGGTTATAGCAGTCCCTCAGCGTTAGAAAGTATCAAGTTACAGAAAAGAGAAATTGGTTACTATCATCTAATAAACTTTTTTTCCCCAAATTTTAAAAATGCCTGTAATGATTAAAAAAGGAAAGAAGAATAACTTATTTAACAAAAGGAAACATTGACATAAAATCCCCATGTTCAAATCCGAAAATTGGTACACAGATTAGATGCTTGTATCGTGTTCCATGAGTCATGACAGGACAAAGCTCAAATATCAAAATTCAAAATAACCACTGGTCTTTTTTTCTAGGAAAGAAAGGAACCAGCTAAAACTAAATCCATAATGAGGAAGAATTTTATATTTTAACAAAATTGAAAAAAAAAAATTCCCCCAGGAGAGGTGCGTGCCACCTGAGAAAAGCTACGTATATGATAGTCCAGCAATTTGGCAATTTCAGCTAAGCCAGTGGAATTTTGAAAAGGGGAAGTAAAATAATCAAGCAGAAAATCAATTAGGGGAATGGACGAGGGGTTCCTGCCCAAGGAGGGAAAATAAACAAGTCTGCTACAGAAACATGATTTTTAAGGGTAATATGAATGAATAATGGAATTCTAATTCCTAGAATGGTCCAACCTCTAACAAGCTGCGCACACAACTAATTTAATATCATATTTCAGCAAGGTAACTGTGGACGGAGAAGAACAACTAAATAGAGAACAAGTGAAATGAGTTTTAGTGAGGCCAATTCAAGGAATCAAGAAAATACAACAACAATACAACGACAACTAAGCCTTAGAGTTGGGGTCAGCTACTCGAATCCTTTGTTCCCAATATCCCCTATGATGAAATTAAAGGAATCAAGAAATTACAAAGAGCAAAAATACATGACAACAGATTATCCTTCCAAAAGTTGGATTTTCAACAAAACAGAATGAAAGAATCAACAAATGGATCAAACAATTTGTTAACCATGAAATGGAAATGGTAGACAAAAAGTTGCATATATTTATTATTTCAATCAGTGGAAGATCTAATCTTCCATCACCTACGCATTGTCAAGTAGGCAGTGTAAGATATCCTTCATGGTGGCCAAGGCAGACCAAATAAACAATTCTTATAAAACAATGTTAAGAACCTTCAAAAAAAAAAAAATCTTGGAAAGTATTATAACCAGTGTACCACGGTTTAAAAAAGCTTTACATCAAAACAAGAATCTGGTACAATTCTGCTGCTATGCATTATTCCTATGCCAGCAAAACTCAAGTCTACCAACTTCCAATAACAAATCTCTCTCTCAGTGATGAGCCTCTTTCGCTTGGGCTTTTGCTTGCGCTTTTGCTTCAGCTTTCTTCTGAGATTTTGCCTTTGCCTGTATTCGGAAAAGAATGCATCAGGAAAGCATTTTATTGTGTTCTTTATCACGAGTGTCACAAGAGGAAGAGGAAAATATGCATAAATTTTCTCTCTAGAAGTGAGTATCATGAGCAAATGATGAAGCTCAATATTGCAGACATAAACAAACACAAGGATGGTTTGCTTAACAAATCATTGGGAATCAGTTACAAAGAAACAGCCAAACAACTAGAAATGCAATAAATAAATAAAAAACGCCAGCAAGTTTTCTTGAAATATAAAGTATTGCCATTTCAACCTCAAAAAAGTTAATAGTAAATCGAGGAACGAAACAAGTTAAGTGAACATGAAGCCACCCCAACCAACAGAAAAATAGTTGCAGCTGCTCATAAAGTGACAATGAACATGCACCAAAACAACTCAAGTAAAAAGATCATAAAGAAGATCTATTCAGCCAAGATGCTTTTCCATAAGCTTTATACATTCTCTATCCTTGTGAGTGCAGAAATTATTTGCCACTACCCACTAGCTGATTTTAATTCCAATTACAGAAAGTTCAACGCAATCCCAAGTCTTAGACTCCCGTTAAAAAACTATAATATTAACCATTCAGAATAACTTGTTAGGAGTATACAATTTAAAACCATATCTACAGACGTTATACAACATTCATAGAAATATTTCCCTTTCGTCTTCTATTTCCCAGAATCCTGCTTTCTCAGATAAATATGGAACAGTTAAAGATAATAAACAACATTCACTGAAATGTAATATAGTGCAAGATTGCAGATTAGTAAATTGAAAACCCTAAAGTCGGATAGCCTTAGTAGACCCAATCGAATACAATCTGCATCTGAAATCGAAAACAAAAACTGCATACCCATCAAAAGATATAGCAGCAGTATCACGAAATGCATTTACATTATGAAAAAATTGGATTGCAATCAAAGATAAGGATACCAACACCCAAAATTCAATAAATCAGATTAAAAACCAACAATTAGGTAATGTACCCTGAGATATTTGAGCTTCAAGTCCCCATACACAAGACCCGCAGAGAAAGCCGACACACGAGCCACCTAAAGACAATCATATAAAAGATATCGAATTAAAAAAAAAAATACCTTCTCACAATTTTAAATTTATTTTTTCTATTTTCCTGGAATTTCTAGGGAACCAAACAGAAGATGAGAAAATTACCAGGGCCAAGGTGCTGATGCCGGAGTAGGGTCCGGGTGGCGGCGTCATGTTCTTGAGAAAACGTTGAAGAGAGCGACAAGGAGGAAAAAGAAAATAGCTTTAGGATGAGTCCCTTAAGCCCTAGACTTTGATTTTGCAGAGTGTTTATATACCTGTTTGCTTTTATAAACGTTAAACGGGCTCTCATTGACTGCGCTCGAGTCTACTGAAACTAGAGTACGTATCCGCTGCTTGACAAAACGTAGTCGTATAGTGGAAAAAGTAAACACGTACAGTTTTTTCCTGTCCATAACCACCACTATCCAAAACCCGCCGCACTCCGTTTGCGCTGTGCAGAGCAACTCTTCGGGCATAACAATTTTCATATTCTAAAGACTTAATCATTAAAAAAAAAAAGTATAAATTTATATATTTTTTTTGAATTTAGTCAGTATTTTTAATTTTATTAATTAATATTCTGTATTTATTTTTTTTATCAATTATAGCATCTATCTAAAATCTGTCAATGTTGTTAATATATCCGTTAATGAGATTCAATTTTTTTCATATTACATTCACGTGGACATGACATGTAAAAAAATTAACTAAAGACTTAATCATAAAAAAAAAAATATGAACTTATAAATTTTTTTTTCATGTTTGGCCAATACTTGTGATTTTGTCAAAAGTATAACTACCATGAAATTATTATAACTATAACTATCTAGGCATAATTCAGTCGCGGTGTGCACTGGCTACCGCTAGAGATGAAAGCCGGGCGAGCACTAAGAAATTTTGAGCTATGGAATTTGATTATTAATATTAGTTCTGTATCCATTTAAGTACCACTACAAGAGTACATTAGAATTTGATTATTCTATTTAAATCCATTTAAAATATTATTTTCACTAGTAATAAATAAGGTATCTATAGGTGTCTACAATTAAATTTGTTTAGCAGCAAATTTATACTCTAAGTAGGTTCATCCCTAGCCACCACCATTTCAGGGCGGAGAAAAGATTTTGCGTTTACGCTCAATATTCTCCAAACTTCTTATGTTAAAAACAAACTTTTCATCCCCAATTAATGAATTTCTGTGAACTTTATAATTTTAATTTTATGACACCTTAAATTTTGAAAAAAATCTATTGTATATTTGAATTTATAAAATTTGATAATATTATTAATAATTTTAGAGTTTCTAACTTTGATCTATAAAAAATCAATATAATATATAGTTAGCATGACTTTTAAAATAATAATTTTCCTAGATTCAATTTTTAATGAGTGTTTAATTGATCTAATTTTACAAGTTGAAATATTCAATAAAATAATTTTAAAAATTGAAGTGTTTAATAATTTTAAAATTCCAACTGGCTTAAATTAAATTAAATTAAATTTACAAGTTCGGACCTTTAATAACAATTTCATCATTAAAAAATATATATACTCCGAATGAAAATAATTTGTGAAGTACATGAATAAGAAAAAAATAATTAGTTTAAAATTAATCAATTTTATAAAATTGAGGCTAATTTTTGAGGTAATAAGCAGCCAGCCATTAAGAAAATGTTGAACACCTAGAAAACAAAACTTGTCACCTGCTGATCAAAATTTGCATTGGAAGTATTAGTATAAGGGACAATAAGTTTTTAGCTTTTTGTTTTATTTTTGCGCAACTGTAAACTGTGTTGTGATCCAAAGGACAAGGCAAACATTATTTGGAAGGTCAGTCTAAATCCAAAATGATGGGAGGAGATTCAATTTGAGGATTGGAATGTTGATGTCTAATTTTCTCTGTCCAGTCCATTATTGTTGTCCGTACATTTGTTAGCCATTTTTTTTGGCGCCTACAAACTGAGGCCTCACTTTCAATTTTTCAAAGACAAGCGGTCATGTATCGAATATGGGTGACTTAAATTATAAAATTGTCTTCTGCTATACCATTTGTTGTAAAATCACTCTCACACCATCTTTATATTTTGGATATTTTCATTTAAAAAATTAGATATATTAATAGTTTAATTGGTGTAAAAGTTGAAAAGTATTTTGAAGCCAAAATTTTGAACCTCAAATTTTTTATTTTGCTTCTCCAAATTTGCAGGTAAAAGATTAAAATTTGAAGTGAAAATTTTCAAAACTAAATTCATTTAAATACAAACGAGTTTATAATTCTAAAAATTTAATCCATAAATGCTATGGACACAGTCTTTCCTTTTGATTTGAAACCACAGCACTACTAATTAACATTTTAGAAGAGGCACGAAAAGGCAACAAAAGGAAAAATATCACTGAAAATGTGAAAAATATAGTTTGTATGTTCTTGTATTCTAAAACTAAGAAAAGTGAGTCAAATGCTCGCAGTATTCATAAAATTGCAGACAGTTTATCCATATCTACTAAGACAGTTTATAAAATTTGACATAATGCAAAAATTGGCAATGGAATTAATATTAGAATGAAAGGTCCGTGAAATAACTAACCTCCAAATAGCTCTAACTTAAACATTTTAGACCTTGGTTATTAGAATTATAGATTCAATTAAACACAAAGAGGCTCCAAACACAATTGAACAACTGATTAATGTTGTTATTAAAGCTTATTACGAATTCTCTACTTTTGATTTCAACAAAATATTTTTTACTTGAACAAAATATTTTTGACATTACAAATTTGTATAGTTAATATCATCAGGTGGAATTGAGGTAACAATTACAAAATCAAGCGCATGTCTAAGAATAGTCTTATGATGAATGGTTGTTTGTTGATGTAATTAAAGTTTATAGTTAAATGGTTAGAAAAGCCACAGCAAAAATACAACATTCATTACTCAATATGTTCACTGATTTTTAATTTATGTTGCACACATTTTTAATATATGTGTGCTGTCATGTAAAAATGCTCACATATTTTTGTTGTATGTGTAAACTAACTAAAAGGTAAAGTTGTTTATCATAACTAAATTGTAAGCATGCACAACTATTTTCATGTGTCCATATTTTGTTATAAAAGTTTGCAAATGACTTTCTAAATATGAGCTCCAATTTGCATATTTTATAGTTATCTCATTAACAGAAGCAATGCAACACGATTAAATTAACATTTGTTAGTAAATTTTGTTATATGTGCATACTTAAATGTTAAACATAAGCTTTTTGGTAAAATTTAATTTGTGCACATAATGTAATTGAATCTCACATTTTCTTAATGCACGGTACAGTCAATTTTTGAATATTAAATGTCAACTACAATAATGTCAGTCACTTTCCTAAAATACTCCCAAACTCAATATTTGATCTATAAACCAAAGCAATAACATATTAAACTTTTTATTTTGGTATTAGTCCCAAAATTACCATATTAGAAAATTTTCTCTATATAAATAGAATGCCCAAAAAGGAAATTTTCTCTATATAAATAGAATGAAGGGAGTATTATTGTTAATATTGTTTAACGGATGTCTTCTTGTCAAACCGTGTATCATTCATTTTCAAAAGAGATTTAATTTAATTTTTTTTTCTTAAAAAAAAATATCTATCCTAAAAGAGAATGGATAGATCAAGAATCTTGTTTGCTTTTAAAAATATCTTATATTACCTCCATTCCATAACACTTGTCATATTTGAGAAAATAGTTTATTCTAAAACACTTATTATATTTGTGGTTTCAATGAGTAATAAATATTTTATTTTCATATTTTTCTTTTGTATATGACCAATAATTATTAATTTAATTTAATATTTTTTAAAAAAATTAATATTAAATAAATGGTAATATAGTCAATTTATTTATTAATTTATTATAACTTATACAAATTTAATGATTTTCTTAAGAGACATAATGAAACATATATAATAGTTAAAAAATAAATTAAAAATAAAGTAGCTATAGATTCATGGAGAGAGACACAGCAGATAGAGAGTGAGAGAGAAGAGGCCAAATTTAGGATTTCTTGGCAATTGTTCAAGTGAGGGACTTTTGAATTAGGGGAAAGAGGAGCAAAACAATGAGTTTTAGATTTATTGGGTTAAGTTAACCCAGGTAAATCGGTGGGTCCCATATTATATATCACTTTCGTCCTTTTATGGTTTAATTTTCAAATTAGGTTATTAATACATATTTAAGTTTTCAAATAGGAGTGTCCGGAGTACAAAGGTCATTTTAAGGTGATTTCACAAGTGGCATAACTGAGGTATTTTTGTAATTTAAACCTATATGGTTTCCCATGACAATATACTATACATGCACTTGACCGACTCAATTTTAGGAATTATTGATGCTCTGTTTTTACTTCTTATGTTCAATTACACAATTTATAATTTTAAACATTAGGCTGCATCTTAGAATTGAAATTTTAAATTGGGCTAGAATCTTTTTGAAGTCTAAAAACCAAAAGTAATTAGTAACTATTTGAGGAGAAATTAGAAAAGAGTTAGCATAGAAGAAAAACGAAGAGATAAGGATTAAGGAGAGAAGGAAATTCCAAAAAGAGTAAAAAAGTGAAGAACGTTATCATTTGAAAGACTAAAACTAGGAGAGCATGAGAAATGAAATGAAAATAGCTGAGAGAAAAGAGGGGGAAGAGAGTTAACATGGAAAAGAAAAATAAAACACAACAAATTTTTAAGAGAGTTGGCATAATAAACTCAAAATTGTCCACTTTATGTCTTATTATTATAAAAAGAGACAATTAGGATTGTCCCATAATCTCGAGGGGTTTTGGAGATAAATAATATTAACTATCCCTAATTCTCATCCTCTTTTATCACTATTTTGCAGTTAAAAAAAAGAGAATGTGAAAAAAGAGGTAAAGAAAAAATGAAGTGTAAAAAGGAAAATAAACAAGAGCATAGAAATCACTAGAGAGATAATAATTTTTAGAAACATTAAAAATTGAGAGATCATTGATATGAAGAAAAATCAATCTGAAAATTGATAAAAGATAAAAAACAACTTCATCAATTGAGAGCATAACACATGATTTTTTTTTTTTAAAAAAAAAATCATTCATGTCAAAGATTATGAGAATAATACATCATAAGTGTTCCAAATTCAGAGTTCTCAAACACAATAGTCTAAACTAAGGCTATATTTGATTTGATGTAATCGATATTTTGAGAATTGGCTAGTTAATCGGTAAAGGCAGGAGTCAGCGAATCGGAGGGTTCGACCCAGTTCAATACAGTTGAATCAAATTTTTATATATAATATTTTTAAATATTTATTTATTAAATAGAATTGAAAATATAGGTTAAAAAATTTTAAACTCAAATAAAAGAAAATTTTAAATTTGGGTTTTTAAAAAATAAAAATTAGTAAAAAATTAAAAAAATAAAATATGAATAAATTTAAAACTAAAAAAATTAATTACCATAAAAAAAATATTATTATTTTTTATTTAATTAATATTAGAATTTGAGTTTATAAATAAAAAGTCCCAAAGATTAAAAAATTAATGGACCTAATTTTTAGGAGTCTAAATTAAAAAAAAAGCCCATAATTTCTGAAAATATCTAGAAATTGAATCAAATCCATTTTTTACCTATTTAGTTCAGCGGTTTTTAGCCGATTTTTATCCAATTTTTACAAGTTCAGTCTGATTCTTGGAACACCTTATTTTTCAGTGCAATTTGGACTGGACCACAGTCCGGTTTCCGATTAAACCAATTGAACTATTCGATCTGGTCCGATTTTCAGAACTATGGATGTAATGCTATATAATATAATAAAAGATGTAATGCAATGAAAAATATAATATAATGTAATGTAATCAAGATTCCATTACTACATCTAGTTATGGATTTTGAGAAAATTTATAAAATATAATTGCCATTCAATTTTTATTTTTATTTTTTGTAAATATGTGTGATTAGCACAACACTATCACTACCACTCCACCTCCACCATCACTACAACTATCACTTTATCACCACCACCACCACCACATTATTATTAATAATAAAAGAAATATTTGAATCAAAAGTTATTCATTATATCAAGCTATTAAAGACTATTTAGACCTATAAACTATTTAAACTAGAAAATAAAAAAAATTAAGCTGAAAAAATGAAATATAAAAAAATAAAGTTAAAGTCATTGAAATTTTTATTTTTTACACAATTGTATATATTTTCATTGAATAAATTAAATTATAATATAAAATTATTATATTTTGATCTTTTTAGTGACTTTTCATTCCATTCTTCATATTTCTATAACAATACAAAAGGATAATTAATAATGATCTAGTGATGGTGGTGGTTGAAGTGGTGATGGTGAAGGAGGAGTGGAGATGGGAGTAGTGAGGTGGTGATTATGGTGGTGGTGGAGTGGTAGTTGCGGTGATGGTGGTGGTTGAGAATGGGTATGAGCTTTGAGAAATGTAATGGGCTTTACATAGATTTTTTTATATAATGAATATTACATCAATTTAAGTAATGAAGATTACCATATAATCTTAATTACATTACAGGATTAAAAAAAGTCTATCCAAACAATGTAATCAGTTATGTAATATAATTCTCATTTCATTATATGGTTGATTATATCATATCAAATATACCCTAAAACTATATTTAGTTGAACGTAATACAATGTAATGTAATCAAATATGTAATGCAATAAGAAATGTAATGGAATGGAATGCAATTAAGATTTCATTATTATGTTTGCTAATATAATTGACAAAAATGTAATGTTTGTTTGGTGGTGGTAATTGAGATGGAGGTGGTGGAGCAATGGTGAGGTGGTGGTGGTTGAGGTAGAGGAGCAATTATGGTTAACATGGTAGAACAGTGATAGTGGTGGTGATGGTAGTGTTAAGGTGCTGGTGGTGGTGTGAGTGGTGGAGCGATGGTGGTGGTGAGGATGGTGGTAGTTGTGGCGCAGTGGTGGTAGTGGGATTAATGGAGCAGTAGTGATGATGATGGTGAAGCGATAGTGATGATGATGGTTGAAGTGGTGGTGAGAGTGGGGGTAGTTATGGCGCAGTGGTGGTGGTGGAGTAGTGGTTAAGCGTTAGTGGTAGTGGAGCAATGGTGGTGTTTAAAGCCTTGAATGGTAAAATTTTATTGAGATAAATTAATGGAATTGGTATTACACGTGCTTAATATAAAGGAGAATAAATGTATTTTTTTATGTAATGAATATTACATCAAATTAATTAATGAAGATTACACATGTAATCTTAATTATATTACATTGTCCAAAAAAAGTCTAATCAAACAATGTAATCAATCATATAATGTAATTTTCATTCAATTATATGATTGATTATATTATACTAAACATGACCTTATGCTATGTTTGGTTGGATGGTATGAAATGTAATGTAATCAAATATGTAATGCAATAAAAAATATAATGCAATAGAATATAATTGACATTCCATTGCTATGTTTAGTAATGTATTTGAAAATCTTATAGAATGTAATCATCATTCCATTATTCTGTTTGTTTGTAATATATATAATGTAATTAAAACACATTTCAAACAATTATACCACAACCATCACTACCACCACCACAACCACAACCACCACCACCACCACCAATCCACCAACACAATCACCACCACACCGCCATCTCAACTGTGATGGTGGTGGTAGTGGTTGTGATGGTGAAGTGGTAGTGTTAAATAACCTTGAATAGTAATTTTTTTATTGGGGTAACTTGATGTAATTAGTATTATATGTGCTCGATGTAATGAGCAATACATGTGTTTTTTTATGTAATGAATATTATATCAAATTACATAATGGAGATTACATTACATCGTCTATGAAAGTCTAACTAACAATATAGTCGGTTATATAAAATAATCCTCATTTCATTATATGGTTGATTACATCATACCAAATATGGTCTTAAAATTCACCAAATGTCACTAACTATTAGGTGCGAATCAATTATCAACTTGCATGAATCAACTTAACTAAATATCTTATCCAATAATGCAAATCAAAGCGACCCAAATCTACTTTGACATAAATTGAACCAAATTCAATAATTCTTAACATTAAATTGAATTGATTCAATTTGATCCAATTTTTAATTTAATTTAATATATATTTATTTAATAGATTTTTTCTAAAAAAAACTTTATTTGGTATATTTGTTTTATTCTTTTTTTTTTCATTCACGTCATATCTTAACTTATTGAAAACAATTTTGATTGTTAATTAAATGAGTTTTGGAATGATATGAATATTATTTTATCACGCATTAAGATTTTAAGTCAAATTTCAGTTTAGAGAAACACAGAAATTCACTTAAAAAAAATATTGACATTTTAGATAAAAAATTAACTTGTGCACTTTTTTTTTTTCGGCCTCCTTTTACAAATGTAAGAAGTGCAACGCCCTGACTCTAACCAACAGAGGAATTATCCGCTTTGGATCAAGTCGGATCCATCTCATACTAAATCGGCAAGACCCGCACGGTTTTGTTTCGCAGGTGAAATGAGAACTTTCTAGAAGGTTACTCATCCTGGAATTTCTGTCAAACAAGCACGCTTAATCTTAGAGTGCTTTCAACTCTCCAGTTATTCCAACAAAAAACGCATTTGATGATTAGTTACCCCTTTTCAATATATAATCTGATTCATTCATGTGTCTTGCATTCTATTACCCTAACTAGTCTGTCATCCTAGAAGCTTGCCAGGGACGCTCTCTACCTGTCCTCTTAGGATTGCTCTATCGGGTCGGAATATCACAAAAAGATATTTTTTTATATTATATCTATATTTGTCTAATTAGAAATTCCTTAAAGCATCAACAACCTGACAAATATAACAAATTAATGGAATTAAAATTAGGAAATTGAAGCCTTAAGTTTAATTGCTCAAAGCCAAGTAAAAAATGAGATTCAATGGCGAAATCAATTCAATGAAATAAAAAAAAAAAAGTGATAGTCATACGATTGAATTATCTAAAATTATGAGGTTTTTTTCTTATTTCCTAAATAATAATATCATACATTATTGATATTATTAAAATTGATTTGGATCAATAAGATTATAAAAAACTAATAAAATTTCACATTTTATCATTTCATTAGAAAATAATATAGTCCATGAAGTTAAAAGATATTTTGGAATAAAATTAAGTAATTTAAATTACATTATTAATTAAAAAAAACCAATGAAATTGAGGAAGTTCCACATGAATTAGAAAATTCCACGTGTAATTTGGGCATATTATTGAACTTATCAAAATAATTTTGGATAGTGCAAAAAATGGATAGAAAGGTTACTAAATATAATGGATTAAGAATACGAGGACATGGTTGTGTATTTAAAAAATACAAGAGTAAATAGTTAATTTCAATAAAATATATGTGCAAGATTATATTTTTTTTTAAATATATTAAAAAGGTATCCATATATTTATTTATAATATTTTTTACATTGTTTAATCCTTATATATTTATTTTAGGCTTAAATTTTTTGTTAACTATAAAAATTGATTTGATTTGGTGAATCAATTTAAACATGGCGAGTAAATATGATGATGCCAAAGACCAACTCTAAAATTAATAATTAATGTTTGTCATTATTTTCAATAATATGGGTAAAATCATTAATTATAGAAACATATTTATAATGAATAAATTTCCCTCAAAATTAAATTTTTTTTTTTTTCTTTTCTACTCATGCATTTCTCGAAAACTATCCATGGTTATATTCAAGTGGAATGATCCATTATCATAACAAACCAATTAACACTTAATTTGGGTATTGGTTCAAACCGAACCATCAACAGCTACCTACTTTCATCCTCAACGGCCACGCGATGATATCATACGAAGTTAATGATGTAAGATGAAGAACCATTTCGAAGGACGATGGACAGTTACTGAAAAGTTGGTGCACGCGACTTCAACGCGATTGGGATAATACTTTGGTAAAAAGTATTAATAGTATATATATATAAAATCAAAGACCGCCTCATTCTAAAATCTAATATCTTTGACAAACCCTGATTTCCCGGTTGACTGCGTTAACTCAAAGTTGGAAATATAATTACTAATTAATCCACGTTTTTTGAAATTGTAACTGAATCTTTTTTTTTTTTTTTTTTTTTTTTTTTCTGGTACTTCCAGTCAACCAGACATAATACCAAAGGGCCATACAAGGTAATTATATCATCATATACCTATTTTGAGTTTTTTGCTCTTTTTTTTAGTATTGAGGAGTGTGAATTTAAACTATATATATATTATCAAATAATATATATATATCTATTACTATGCGATGTCTTGATGCGCATATTTTAAATATTTAATTATTATTTAAATTTAAAGCTTAAATACCTAATTAATATAAGATAACCACAAATTTTTTTAGTGTTCCAAGAGGGTGGATTTTGAACTATATGATAAGGCTATTATTATAATTTTACAATACAAAAGTGGGTAAATAATTTTATTTATTTAGTAAGAAAATAATTATTTAATTATTGAAAACTAAAAGTGCATGAATAATTTTATCTGTCTTTATTTTAAATAATATTCAACAAAAATAAAGAGCATATGTAAAAATATTTAATTAAAATTTAAACATTGCGCAAAGCTAGAGTTGAGAGTGATAGGTAAATTGGGCAGCAGCGTAGCACTACACCACAAGCTTTGTTTTCTTTGTCTACCTTTTATTTTGGTGTTTAGAGTAGGACAAAGTCACACCGTCCAATAAAAAATAGAATCAAAGGGCACGACCACGACTAACACAAACTCACTCAAAACCTATTAACACCAAATTCTCCAAAAACCTAGAACCACTACAACGGGCTTTTTATAAACAAAAACTCCTTCACTGTCTGCCCCACAGCCTCTCCTTTTCTTCTCCTTTCTCCTCTTTATTTCCATGGCGGCCACCGCTAGTAATCTCTCTCACCTGTCTAAACCCTCTTCTTTCAATTCTAAGCCTCAGATACCTCTAAAAGCCCCTCTTTCTCTCCTTCCCAAAACCCTCCATAAACCCTCTCTTTTTCATCGTAGACGATTGTTGTGTCAAACCCAGAATGCCCATGCCTCTTTTGCCTCTAAAAATCCCATATCTGGCGTTATTTCTGCAGATAAAGAATGCCCGGATGATTCTTCTTTCGATTCTTACTTTGATGATGACGATAAGCCTCGCGAAGAGTGTGGTGTTGTGGGTATCTATGGTGACCCTGAAGCATCTCGTCTTTGTTATTTAGCGCTTCATGCTTTGCAGCATCGCGGCCAAGAAGGGGCTGGTATTGTTGCTGTTAATAATAAGGTTTTGCAATCTGTTACTGGTGTTGGTTTAGTTTCTGAGGTGTTTAGCGAGTCTAAACTTGATAAATTGCCTGGTGATTTAGCTATTGGTCATGTTAGGTATTCTACTGCGGGGTCTTCTATGCTTAAAAATGTTCAGCCTTTTGTTGCTGGATATAGGTTTGGGTCTGTTGGGGTTGCTCATAATGGGAATTTAGTTAATTATAGGAAATTGAGGGCTATGCTTGAAGATAATGGTTCAATTTTCAATACTAGTTCCGATACTGAGGTTGTTTTGCATCTGATTGCTATTTCAAAGGCTAGACCTTTCTTTCTAAGGATTGTTGATGCATGTGAGCAGTTAGAAGGGGCTTATTCGATGGTGTTTGTCACAGAGGATAAGTTGGTTGCTGTCAGAGACCCTTATGGGTTTAGGCCTTTGGTTATGGGGAGGAGGAGTAATGGTGCTGTTGTATTCGCCTCTGAGACTTGTGCTCTTGATTTGATTGAGGCTACATATGAGAGAGAGGTTTATCCGGGTGAGGTTTTAGTTGTGGATAAAGATGGGGTTCAATCACTTTGCCTAATGAGGCACCCCGAACCAAAGCAATGCATATTTGAACATATTTACTTTGCTTTGCCAAATTCAGTAGTATTTAGTAGGTCTGTTTATGAATCAAGGCGTCTCTTTGGCGAAATTCTTGCCAGTGAGGCTCCTGTTGATTGTGATGTTGTGATTGCAGTCCCTGATTCAGGTGTGGTGGCTGCACTTGGTTATGCGGCCAAAGCAGGTGTTCCATTTCAACAAGGATTGATAAGATCACACTACGTTGGAAGGACTTTCATTGAGCCATCACAGAAGATTAGGGATTTCGGTGTTAAACTTAAACTTTCACCAGTAAGGGGAGTATTGGAAGGGAAAAGAGTTGTAGTTGTGGATGATTCAATTGTGAGAGGAACTACATCATCGAAAATTGTTAGGTTGCTTAAGGAGGCTGGGGCTAAGGAGGTCCATATGAGGATTGCTAGTCCTCCAATTATCGCATCTTGTTATTACGGAGTAGATACACCAAGTTCTGAGGAGTTAATATCTAATAGGATGACTGTCGACGAGGTCAGAGAGTTTATTGGGTGTGATTCACTTGCCTTTCTAGAATTAGATAGCTTAAAGAATTTGTTGGGTGCTGATTTTCCATCATTTTGTTTTGCTTGCTTCTCTGGGATATACCCTGTTCAGCCAAGGGGAGTTAAAGTGAAACGGGTTGGTGATTTTGTGGATGATGGGTTGAGTGGACCTGTAGGGGCAATTGATGGGGGATGGGTTCAAGGGCCTCAAACTCAGAATTTTGAGAAAGTTAGTGATGTCCAGAAGTCGTCATCTTTGTAATGATGTATTTTTCCGTGTTACCTCCGATTTGCAGAACTCATTGGATTTATGATTAACTAAGAAGTAATTTACTATTGAGGGTATACGCATGCAATGCAGAGAGTGGCAGACATCTGCGGTTATTCTAATATAACCTTTATACGCTTCCTTGGATTAATTGAGGTTCTGGAACTAGAACTTACACAATTTTGTTGGGTCTTTTAAATTTGCGCCATTTAATTAGAAGTACTGGTTTATCTTTCTTTGATGCCTGACAATTTTTGTTATAAACCTCAATAAATTTTAGGTTCTTATAATGGTTTCTGTATGCAGTGATAAATGTTGCATCACTGGCTTGGCACAAAGTTTCAAGTGCATAAATAGAAGATTAAATGTAGAGAATTGATTCAGCATTTTACTGGCAAGCTATTCATGATTCATAATTATACATTTGACATTATTTTAAGGGGAGACATTGTTATGTTAGAACTTCTGGTTTCATTTATATGTGTGGTTGTTTGTCCACGAGTTCATAATTGCACTAGTCAAGTGGAATTACTTAATTTGCTTGCTTTGTTTTCTGGAGGGGATTGTGCAATTATTGGATTGATTCAGTAAGGTTTGATGACTTTGAATTGTACCCTTCATATTTTTTATATTTTGCCAATGGACTGTGGAGGATTTTGGACAGTATACAGTTTCTCTTGCTATAAATTTTATTCATGAAAATTTCTTGTGGTTTTTAGCCATATGATTTTTCCAAGGAATTATCAAAATTTTTGCATTGGCTTTTGCTTAGGAGAAACATAGTCGATAAGGAATGCTAATATTTGTTGTTTTGTATTTTTTGGAAAATAATTAATGAAATGTTAATGTCTTTTACGATAAGAAAAAAGAAAATCATTGAATTTTGATTTCCAAGTAAAACTATGGCTTTATTCTGCAAAATATTTTCATATTTTCATTAAAATCAAGATATTTAGATCTCAAGACGAATAAGGTCAATGCTATAAATTCGCTATATTCTGAAATCTCGAAACGCAAATTCTAAGTATTTGTGCATCGTAATGGGGAAAAGAAAGACTTCCATAAAAATGCTTGCAGAATCAAGAAAGAAGGTTTTCATTCTGTACATGCCTGGCTGGTGATGGAAAAAAGTAATCCTAAAAAAACTGAGTTGTATATATAGTGAGACAATGATTTAATTGATAAAAAAAAAAAAAAAAAAAAAAAGTACAACGACTGAAATGAAAAGGGAAAAACGAAAAATATGATATTACAGTTCTATAAAGAAAAGATGGATGCTGCATGCCCGTAATCCTTAACAGCTAGCTAAGAGGGCGCGGGCTTTCGCCATTTATCTTCTCTTAACGAAGCTTTTTTTCATGAAGTTGGATTGAGGGATTTTGATGAATAGAGATCCTCTTTAGACGAAGCTGTTACTTAGCAAATAGAATTACCTCAAGGCTTTGAAAAGACAAATAGAAGTATTAAATTTTGGAAGGATGAATGGGTTAGAGATGATATCATTCTTGATGATGTAGCCATTGGTGTATTTCCTTTTCATGTGAGCTTTCCATGGGATATGTGTTATATTAGATGTAAAACTCAACATTTTGCACCAATGGCTATATCCCAGGCTTTGCCAGGCATTTGATAAAATTACCTAATAACTTTTTAGTTTATGTATTTGGTTAATATGTAATGAAGGGATAACCTAATCTAATTTGTTACTATGACAGAAAAAAAATATTAATTTGTACGAAACATGAGAGTTTGCTAATGATCGTTCATGGTCAAATGGTAATTTTAAAATAAATTAATAATCTTATTTATGATTGTTGACTTATTACTTTCGTGACTCGTATGATAGGCTACAAAAATACCCTTTCAACAAAATATTTTTTTATCTTAATAAAATGTCTAAAAAACCTTACCGTGGTAAATAAAATACCTATCAAAAGTTTTTTTTTTTTTTTTTTTTTTTTTTGGCTCATTCACCTAATAAATTCTCCTAATGCTAAACGCAAATCACTATGTAAAGTATAAATACACATCGTTATATATATATATATATATATATATATATATATATATATATATTATCGCAATTGTATTTAAAAATGTGAATTATTTGACAATGTAGTGTAAATAATAATGCTATAAAAAGTCGAAAAAATGATAGTAGTGTAGTTAGAAGAATATAAGAAATGGGCGTTTAGCAATTGTTTTCCAGTAGCTCAAATCAAAAAATTTAATTAACTTAATATATACAATGTCTTTAAGGAAGTTTTCTGAATATATAGAAGGAGATGAGACCATAGAGGATAAAAAAAATACACTGATGCAATTTCTAATTGACGCAGTAAGTCCCCTAATTAGACTTGGTCGCCCTCCAAAGCCAAGCTAGTGATATATCCTACCAGCCTTACCATTAAACTTACAAATACAATTAAATCAATAAACCTATTAAAGAACAGAAATTCCAGTTAAACGGTAATAGATGCAATCGAACCTGGGACTTTTACGTGTGAAACCTCCGACTTAGGTTAACTTCATAGGTTTCTGTTATTTGAATAGAAGTTGGGTAACCAAATTGGTCCTCTTAAATAATAACACAACTAATTGACATTACATTCGCGTCTCCCATAGAACCAGGTGCGCAACAGGCCCGGAAGAAAATTGATTTGAACTTCTAAAAATCAAAATCAAGTTCCTACATGGAAATAGGGAAATGGCCTCAATTAGCCATTTTCTGCTCGATCATAAGCGTTGGACTTGTGTTTTGGTGCAAAAGTAAAGCCGTCAGGAACCTTGCCGAGCAACATTTCAGAGATTCGAATCTGAAAAAATGGTAAAACGAAGTCATTGAGTAATGGTGCTTGGAAGCTTACAATAGCATCAATTAGGAAGATATAAAGCAGCGGCATACCCAGTCAGCAGCAGAATCAGAAGCCATTAGCGTTTCAAGTTCATCACGACCATAATACGAGGGCGGGCGCCAGTTAATCCGTTGGGGAATGACATCCAAAAGACCAACAGCTATATATCTACATGTGTAGCTAAGCCATTCCAACAAGAAATTCCTAGTTGTCTCCACTCCTGCACACGATAAGAAGAAAGGATAATGATCTCTTTTTTTTTCTTCTTTTTTTTGCCTTGCAAACAGAGTAGCCACTAATTCAACAGTGTCTATACAAATTTTTTTCCCTATAAAGAACATACAAGTATTAGGTCATGTTCAAGTTATGCATGCAACCTGATAAACAAATGTCTTAAAGTTATTTATGGTGAAAGCTTTTGAGCAAAACAAAGTGTTCCAGGATTTGCAGTAGAAAATAAATGAAAGCAAACCCAAAAATCCTATCCCATCATTACATGGTGAAACGCCAAGTATCAGAAGCCATAAGACAGCAGTTTAATACTGCTCAGTGCAATGAAACTATCATAACTTTAAAAAAATGTTTAGCACATGGGTTGTAACAAAAAATCATACAATCCAACTCTCCAAGTAAAATATGATCCAAGATAAAGTATATTAGTTCATTTAACAAAAAATGCATACCTTTCGCATCAGAACCCCAATGTTCGAGGCCAAAATGTACATAATCTTTCAAAATATCCAATCGTTCTCCAGACCTGATGTCCCAGTGCCTCTGTTCCTTGATTTCAGTAAATATCCAGGGCTGAAAATTGCAATTCATGTTAATTTCAGGGATTAAAAACTGCCTCAAATTAAAGCGTGCAAGAAATTCAGCTATTTATAAACACCACGTATTCATTGATATGGACAGGTCCAATTGCCAAATTACTAACCTTGATTAGTGCTCCTCTAGCTATCATGTATGAAGAGAGCTCAGGGCAGTCAGACTTGTGATTGTTCCAGTCTGTATATGAAAAGATGTCCCCATTTCCTAACACTTGAAGAGATTCTGGTGCCTTTCTAGCACACTGGTATATGTAGTCCCAATCAGCAAGCTTGCTATACCGTTGCTGGCGTGTTCTGCCATGTACTGTTATAGCATTGGCCCCCCAGTTACCAATATCAGCAATTAATGAGTCAATACGATTTTTTCCTTCAAAGAAACCTGTTCGCACCTAGAGCAACAGAAAAATGAAGAATAATGCATCTAGATCAAGCATTAGAAGAGAACTCAAACAGTGAAAAAAGATTGAACCACAAGAAAAAAAATGAAGAAAGAAAATTTTCAGAGTAAAACTGCAAAACAGCAAAAGTTAAAAATAAAACTTGACATCATGACAGTATCATTGTGAAAATGAAGAGAATCAATATATTTGCACTATCATGTTGTTAGCCAGAAATTTAATTTACCTTGACAGTTATAGGCCTATCCACTGTACCAGAAGCTGCTTCTATAACATTTTTCATTCTCATTGGTTTTGTAAGAAGAGATGACCCAGCTCCTTTGTTAACAACAATATCAATTGGGCAACCCATATTTATATCAATGAAGTCCACCGTACATTCCTGATCTATTAGCTCAACAGTTCGTGAAATAGTATCTGGATATGCACCACATATTTGTACACCAAACAAATCCTCAGATGAATGACGTCTCAGCAGTGCCCATTCTGAAGCTTGACCCTACCATCATAAGAAAATTTGTTATTCAAAGGTGTTAGGGCCTCACAATCTAAAGCATGATATAAACAACTACCAATACCACATAGAGTATTGCAAGAAAGAAGCATAAAATGTAAGACAGAAATCATTCAATATGCTTGGTTCCTTTTGCTAATCTAGACTAAAGATTGTGTCAGGATTTTAAATATTGGTCACGTATTCGACAACCTCAGCATGGTTATACCACGATGATTACATGACAAAGCTAATGACATATGCCATAAGTGGAGAGCCCAGAGCCATATTATTCCCAGCAATAATAATGGAAAGTCAAAAGATTGCGCTTTTGGGGAAAGCTGATCATCTTTGGTTGCAGGCTTTGTGTATTTTAGGAGTGCATAGCATCAACACTAGAGAAGTAATATTTTTTTTCAAATCTGCCCTGCTGAATAAAAAGAAAATTTGCAATTAAGATGAATGAAATGAGTTAATTAATAAAGCACAATATATACTTGTAAAAGATTTGTGCACATTGCCATTTCACCGCAAGTTACATCAGCTCCTAATACTTTGCAAACCCTTCGGAAAGGAAGATTTCCTACAGTGGTCAAAGGTGCAAGATAAAGCTTTTCTCTGAAGTCAACGAGCTTCTTCTCACGAGGATGTGTTTTCAAACTAGCTTCAGTTTCTGTGAGTGCACCATCAGGAACAACTTCTGATTCTGATATAGAATTGTTCCCACCACCTTTCTCTAGGGCACTCAATTCTGTTGTAAATTGAATTCCAAATCAGTTACAGATTCGTCAACACAAATCAATAATAAATACTTCCAAATAAGCAACAATAAGGAACAAAGCTGAGACAACCATTTGCTTCTTCACCAGCGCAACAGTTTTCTTCAACTGACTTTACTTTCTTCAAGGGCCTAGTTTCATCAGTTGTTATTCCATTTCCTGCATTATCCTCTATTGGCATTTCTGACAAGCACTTTTGTAATTCCGGTACTGAACTGTTCTCAGCATGTTTCTCTGGGACACTCAATTCTATTGTAAATTGAATTCCAAGTCAGTTACACATTTGTCTTCACAAATAAACAATAATTCCAGAAAAGCAATAATAAGGAACAAAAGCCAAGACAACCATTTGCTTCTTCACTATGGCAACATTTTTCTTCCACTGATTTTGCTTTCTTCAGGGGCCTAGTTTCATCAGATGTCATTCCATCTGCTGCATTATCCTCTATTGGCATTTCCAGAGAGCACTTCGATTTATCAGACAGGTCATTGACCACTTCATCACAGCCATTCTCATCAGTAACATGAGAACCATTTGCAAGAGTCTGATCAGCTCCCTCATCATCCCGCCTTTTGACTCTTGAATTGCCAGGTCCCTTAGAGAAAGACAAAAAGACAACAAGACAAGTATTAGACAGTGCGACAAAGTGAGACAAATGCAATATCAGCAGAACCAAACCATTTTTCAGAATCCGAGATAAACTGTTTTTAATTATAAAAGAAAAAAAATAAATAAAGCAAATACATAGTAAAACCAGTCCTTATGAAAATAACTGTAAACAATAGACTAAGCGTACTGAAAACTCGATCAATTCATTCTTTTAAAGAAACATTCTTCCAGCAGATGAAAACACCAAGTTCCTATTCACAATAATCTACATTTCAAATTAATCCCTCAAACAATATATTTACACATTCTCACATTTAAAATATTTTTCTAAATACTATCAATGTCCATGGAGAAATAAATTAAATATAACCACACTTAGAAAACATAATTTTATTACCATAAGCCCAAGAGACTTGAGCTTGGCATCTGCCTTAGGAAACTTCATTTTATTCTTCCACAAAAGCTTTTGAACATCCTTCTTCAGTCCATTAATCTCGACGCATTTCTTTTGCACATTTTCACCATTGCCCGCAACAGCCACACTATCTTTATGTGTACCATAAAATCTACAAGCCAAGCCATAAGGACACGGCCCATCACCATCCATAAATGGACATTTCCCCTCCAAATCAGTCGGTTTCTACATTTCACAACATTTTATCAATCAAAACACTTTAATATTGGATGAACAAATTAGAATTTAGGTACTGCTTATTGTAATACTATAATACCTGAGCCTTAAATGCTTCTAAATCATGGCTAAATCTGCATTTATCTCCATAACGACATGAATTAACATCTTCCCTCTTTGCAATCTCAGGGCATAGATGCTGTACGGACTTCTGTGCAAGTTCAATTCATTCAAATAACTAAAAGTTGATTGGAAAAGAAAAAAAAAATAATTAAACAGAATTTTAATAATTTTAGTGAGACCTCTCGGCGCTCGCGTTTCATTTGACGTTTGGACTTCTTTTCTCTGGATACTACAGTCGACTTGACGTTGGTGTTGGCGTCGGCGTCGGGAACTGCTGTTTCATTTTGGTTAGTTCTGGAAGGTGGAGGACGAAGGAACTCCTTTTTAACTGGAGCTATGGCTTTGGCTACAAGCTCCTCCGCTGTTGACTCGGCCATCTTTGGTAGAGTTAACTCACCCAGAAGCAACTAGTGGCAATGACGGTTGGGTTCTCTTCCTACTTGCATTGGGTCGGAGCTTTTTTTATGTCTCTGAAAAATATATAAGACAGTTTAGGGTTTGATTAAAGTGACAATGTAAGCGACATAAGATTGTTGGATAACTCGAGTGGTCAGTCTTTTTGGATCGTATCGTACCGTATCGTATCGTACCGTATCGTATCGTGGAGTTTTTTTTTTTTTTTTTTTTTTTAAGGATATTAAATTATAAACTGTTTAATATTTTTTAATCAAATCTTGACTAATGTCAATATTTTTCCGGAGAATTGTTTCAATATGATTATTTGTAAATTTAGTAGTTTCATATTTTCCTAAGTTCAAATTTTCAAAATTTTAATAACTTGTTTTAATTTGTGATTAAAGTGAAATCATATTCGATGAAGCATTTTCTAAAATAAAATTAAAATCTAAAACCAGTTTACAAATATTTCACTAAGACTAATAAGAAAGCAACTACTTAAAATAAAAAAAAAACAAAAAAAAAACTATATACTCATTCTTGAAAATGCTTAATATTTTCATAGCATATGTTAATTATATTTATACAAAAGATATAAAAATGTAATACTTGCAATTATAATATACAATTTGGGGACGTAAGGGCCGTGAAAGAAGCAAATGTTGTTGCAGAGAAGCATTGAATAGTTCCGTGGGTTGATGAAGCTTCTCCTACGTCAAGGTATTTCTTAGAATCTGATTCAATTGGAGCGATTTGACATCAGAGTTATTTCTTAAAAGTTAATACCATCATATGTATTTAAAAAATATATACAATTTAGAGAATTGTAATTTAATTATTTGTCTCATAACTTATAAGTAAGACAATTTTTTATAAAAATAAATTTTTAATTAATTTAACAAGCATCAAATAGGTTTATATATATATTTTTTAAATTCACAGAAAGTTTGATGAACCGAAATAATATTATGCATCGAGATAATTTAAATTTAAAATTTCTCTGTGAAGACGAACTATACCACCAGATAATAAGCATTGGTTTATATTTAACTCACAGCCAACTTATTTATACATTTAGGGAGGATTTGATTGAAATGATTCATATCAGAAGGATGATTCGTACCCTAAAATAAAAAACAGCATATTCATCTTTAGAAAAAAAAATACACACAATATAATATATATAAAGATAATTACATTTTTATTGGTCATTTTCCATTTTAAATGCAGCCACTGTCAAAATTATCAAATACCAACATTCATTAATTGGGAAAAATTTTATTTAGTCCGAATTTATGGCCTTGCTCATGAATTAAATCAATAAAAAAAGATTTATTATTAAGAAGATAGTATTTCTAACCATAAGAAAAAAATAGATAAAATGGGAGCACTTTTAAAAAATATTTTTATTATTAATGATTTGTTCTGTAATCAACGGTCATGAATCAACTCTAGGCAATAATTTTTCATTAATTAACCGCTATTAACCACAAGTAAATGCAATCAATTAATATGAACAACATCAAACAAGCTCTTAGCAGGTTGGATTGATTAAACAATAAATCCTACCCAACTGATTATAACTCGAAGCCAGTGTGTTCGTGCATTTTGGTTGGGTGGTACAGGTTGGGATTGGTCTCGTCTTCGGCTTCTTCTTCCTGCGTCAGTTCTGGATATGATTGCTCCTCTTTCTTTGAGTCATGCTTTGGACTCTTGGGATGGGGTTGCTTGGAAGCATTCAGCAACGAGTCTGTTTTCAGTTAAGTCGGCTTATGAGTTCCTTTGCCGCCCTCTTGATTCTACGGCTCCAAGTGTTTTATGGACAATATTTGGAAGCTTCTTGTTCCTCAGCGGGTGTGTGTTTTCCTTTGGAAGGTTAGCCATGAGAGGATTTTGTAAAACTCTCAAAGAGCTAGACTGGGATTTACATTGGATGCTTCTTGTGAATTTTGTTCTCACAGGTCAGAGTCTGTTCTCCATGTTTTGCGCGATTGCATTGCCATTAGGTATCTCTGGGTCAGCATTAATGCTCTTGCATCCTGCCTTCTTTTTTTAATCAGCATGATATTGCTACTTGGTTGTTGAAAAACCTGACTCTGACTAATACAATGGTTAATGGGTTTGCTTGGCCTGTTGTTTTTAGTATGGGGATTTGCTGGGGCTGGAAATTCAAGAATGAGAGGGTCTTTAATCCTGGGACTGTTGTTTGTTGCCTCTCCAAAGCTGTTGTTCTTTCCAAAGTCAAAGAAGTGGTCCAAGCTTTGGCTGTTAATGGGGGAGTTACAGCTTGTGCTAGATCCCGTCTTATTTTTTACTTCATGGCAACCTCCTCAGAGGGGGTGGATAGTGGCTAATACAGATGGCAGCTGTCGTCGGGATATTGCGAAAGCTTCTTGCGGTGGTCTATTTCGTGATGAGAATGGGCAATGGCTTCTAAGCTTTCAGGTAGGTTTGGGTTGGTGCAATTCCTTAGAGGCTGAAGTCTTGGGTATCTGTTATGCTATGCAGATTGCTTGGGATCGTGGTAAGACTAGGCTGATTGTTCAAACGGATTCTCAGCTGGCGGTTTCTTTACTTGTGGGAACGTCCCAAGGTACTGCTAGAGTTAGAAATTTGATGCTGGCCTGCAAGCATTTATTGGCTCGTGGCTGACAAGTGAATATTATCAAGGTATCTCGGGATGTAATGCTGCAGCTGATCATTTAGCAACAGGAGCTCTCTCGGGGCCTTTGGGTTTGCATCTGTTGCCTTGTCCTTCTTCTACAGTTGTTAAATGGTTAGAGGCAGATAATGTGGGTGTTATTTGGCCTCGTATTGTTTCTCATCGGGTTTAAGCCCTCCTTTGAAGATAAAATAAAAAATAAAAAAATATCTTTTCGAGCTCAACCCTCTTTAGTATGTCATTTATTGTTGAAATCTTTTTTTTTTTCTTAATTATTTGGATAGCATTTGTTTACATATCATTTAAATATTGTAATTAACATAAAATTTTCTTTTTCTCTAAAATAAATTACTTAAAATAATAGTTCAAAAATTGTATTTTAAGATGTACACAAACTAAAATACAATAAGTTCGTGTGATTTTAAATAATTTTGTAATTTAACACATCAATTCTTTAAAATTCAGATATTAAATTTTAATACTTCAATTTCAATTTTACCAATCATCATTAATGGCTAGATGATATAAATTTTAAATTGAAAATTAAATTTTAATTTATATAAATTATATTTAATTGAGACTTTAGATTTATTGGGCAAAATTAATTATTTTATCTGTTATTTTATTTCAAAATATAAATTATTTTGTGTATTTTAAAAATTAATAAATAATAATTTTCCTTATTCGCTTTGTTTACACTAAATACAATAAATATTATACTAAATATAATAAATTATCTTTGAGTTTGTTCTCATGTGGGAGAATCAATTTTTTTCTTAATCTTTGTGCAAAAACTTTTAACAACTTATATCTTGAGATGGAATAAATTTCAATTTGATATCTAAATTTGTTTAATAAAATTAAAAATATCATATTTAATCTTTTGGACTAAATTAGGTTTTAAATTTATATAAAATGATTAAAACAATCAAATTTCATTTTTGAATGTAATGGGTTAAACTTATTTAAAATAATTAAAAAATATCATATTTGACATTTTGAGTCAATTGAATTTCTAATTATTCATTGTATTTTATAACGTGAGAATCGTTATGATTAAATAAATTATATTTGAAATTTAACTTTTAATTTTTTATTGTACTTATAATATTAAAATCATTATATAGATATTTGTTAAAACCGTAGTTAGAAATCGAGCTAACTAATTTATTAAAAAATTAATTAATTATAAAATATAAAAAAATGATGTATGCAATATATTGTATCTTTTTTTACCATAATTGACGATTTTGAGTTTATAAATATATATTAATTTGAACATTTTAAAATTGATCTTTACGAAATCTATGTATTTTTCATGTTAAATAAATTAAAATTATAATGAATGTTTATAAATTTATTATATTATAAAAAATTATATTTTTTATAAATTTTTATATTCATAAGTGTTAAAAAAAATTTAATCTAAATATGTTTAATATAAAACGAAAAGAGATAAAAGGTAAATCACGTTAAATTGTATTAATTATTAATTTATAAAAATCAAAACAAAAAATTAAATTGACCTAAAAAATAAAATCGTATCATTTTAATCAATTTATACAAATTCAAATATTAAATTGATAAAAAAAATCAAATCTGAATTTTTTAATCATGCTAAATAAATTTAAGAACGAAATTGAAATATATTTCAATTTAAGACTAAAAAAATATTAATTATCCTAAAAGTTGTCAACTTTTTAATTAGTGTTTCATTTAAAAGAAGCATCATAAGCTGTATCATCAAATATTAGAATACTAAAAATTAGCTTAAAAGTTATTTACGAAAAAAATCTTAAATTATATTTAAACTAAGTCAAATTTAAAATGAATAAATATCAAAACTTTTAATTTAAAATTTTGTCCACCAACCTAATTACCAACTATCGTTTCCCCAATAAAATTGAATTTGATGGAATGTTTTTTAGTCTCTTTTCATTTTTTAAAATCAAAAAATTATTTTTATTATATACAGATAAGATACTTATTTTCTCAAAACAAAATTGAGTTCAAGTAAACAAAAAATGGAAAAAATAATAATCAAATATCAGCGAAGTCGCAAAGTAGCTTTTAACTAAAATTAATTTGCAAAAAAATCAAGAATCACTTTGGTCTTTTATACCTATAAACAAATAGACGTTGTCAAATGCTGTAGGCCAAAGCCTCTCAACTAAATGTATCACAATAATCACTAGCCTTGCTTTCTGCTGGGATCAAATCAGAAAATAGAACATAAGAACCCTAAAACCAGACAGAGCCATGTAAGCAAATACACAAGCAATTCCATCACTGAAATAAACAAAGAAGAGTTCCAATTCAACCCTTCTAGGATCTCACCAAAACATCAGGTCTAACAAATGTTCTCAATATGATGTGTATATCTACTAGAAATGAATAAAAGCTATGATCATAGACAACTTATGTATAAAGGCCTGTATTTCACTTTAAAGGGTGCTTCGAGTTGGATATGAAATGCAGTTCAAATTTGTAACTACAACAACTGAAGGACTCGTAGAGGAAGAAGCTGGAAAACTAATGAATGAATGCACTGAAGAAACAAATATGAAGCACAGGAATTATAAGATATATATAAATATAAAAAAGCAGCAAGCCGCCATCTTATCCTCTTAGAAACCTACTGATTGGACTCGCCATTTGAGGTTGAACTTCCATTCTGTTGTTGTGGCTGTGGCGGCTGCTGCTGCTGCTGCTGCTGCAACTGGTGAATATTAATTTGGGAGGGTGATTGTTGCTGTTGCTGTTGCTGTTGTTGTTGCTGCTGTAGTTGATGTATATTGAGTTGAGAGGGGTGTTGTTGCTGCAGCTGGAACATCGGAGGGTTTATGGAAAGATGCTGAACCATGCCCTTGGTTGGATCAGAATCCCCACCAAGCTCTGCAGTTGCGAGCTTCAATCGTCGGACTTCAGCAGTAAGTGCTTCATTCAGAGCTGTTTCAATTCAAAACAATTAAGCATGAGCTATCGTGCAGTCCAGAACAACGCATAAACAAAATAAGCTAAAGAATAAAATGGGTACAAAATAACTTCAAAAACAAGCCCTTCCCCCCTTACAAGTGTGCCAACAAAAGAGTACACCAAAAAAGGAAACAAACAAAATTCCAAATGGCCATATGCAATATAACATCAGTAGTCTATCGAGTAATGTATTACTATAGTGCAGAAGTAACATGATGTTCAATCTCTGTAGACTTAATTTACTGCCTGCAGCACTTGGATGTGAAATTCATTCTGATTGCATTTTAAAAATGTCAACCTTCATGTCAGGGTTTTAGGTGATCTTGCCATCACACAAATAACAGAAACGGAGACAGAGGGTGGTGACTTTATGTCCCATTTACTATTACTATTGTTTAGGAACAATTCAGAACACTCTTATTGTTCTTGCACATATTACCAGGAAATCATAAACCTGCTGCATCCAAGGTCAAATCAATTGCAATCTTCATCCTTAGACAAGAGACAGCTATCTCAGAAGTTATTGTAAATGGAAGTTGGTTCTTCCCTATTTCCCACTGCTAAAAATAATAAACCTACTGAAATTTACTCTTCACTAGTTATTGAATTGCAATCACAACCGCATGCACAGGGGTGCGGGGGAGAACACATAAATTTTGCGGTCATGTCTTTCCAAATAATATATTCATAGTGTTGCCTTACCACTGAATGGATGATAGAACACACAAGGAGACTTAGCATTACTGGCTTGTTGAAATGCACCAATGTACATTAGATTTTTATGCACAAAACACTATACCCAATGGAATATTATTAAACTAAAAATGGAGGAATAAAGTTTTAATACCATCTCGCAGTTGTGCCTGTTGCTCCATTGCTTGGAGACGAAACTTCAATTCATTATTCTGGTTTGTCAGCCCAACAGAATCTCTCTGATTGTAAAATAGAAGGCAGTAACCAAAGAACTTAGAAGAAAGAATATTAGAGATATAACAAACCAAATTTAAGAATTCTAAATAGCCACCTGCAACAGTGTGAGCTGAGCGGACAGGGTGGTAGCTTCTGTCTGCAGAGTCTGAACCTTATGTTCCAATTCTGAAATATACCTCATCTTCCTCTCCTTCGATCGGGCAGCTGATTGACGATTTGCCAAAATCCTACAATGGACCAACCAATACAGAAATGAAAAACCAAAGTGAGGCATTTGGATAAGTCACGTGAATAACTACAGTGAGGCCATAAAGTCCAGGTACCTTTTTGCGCGTTTAGGATCAGTTAATGCGATCTCAGCAAGTTTCTCATTTGCCATAATTTTCTTCAGCTCAGCACCACTGAACTCACCATTTCCAAACTCCAAGCTAAATGCATTCCCATCAATGGAATTGCTAGGTGATAATTGTCCTGGGCGTGTTCCTGGTGAAGGTGGCAACTTTGGAGACTCATCACCAAAGTTCAACTTGCCCATGAAACTATCCATAGAAACACTTCTATAGTGTCTAGTGGTTGGAGCAATATCCCCTCCAGCAGACCTTTTGATACCCTCCCTCTTCTCTGTTGATGAACTCAATCCTGCCCTTGGCAAGCTACTGCCACTTTCATTCACACTGCTCTCTGCCTCATTATCACTGCTATCACCTCCATTAGTCTTTGTCCCACTAGCTCTACTATCCAAATCCTCACGATTTTCATTACCATTCTTATCATCAGTTCCAGAGGAGTTCAGAGCATCAATATTATCCAAATTCATATATGCAGAAAATAAATCATCCACAACTTCACCTTCGGATTTTCTCTCGCCCATCCCCTCCACACTGTTATCACTACCTCTCTCCCATTCCCTTTTCACCAACTGAGCTGGCTTAGCCGCCCCTGAATTCTCCTTCCCAGACACTGACCGCTCCAGAGCACCTGAACCCCTTAATGGAATAAGTGGTGGGGAAGATTGCATCACATTAGCAAACCCAAATGGAATATCACTATTAGACCTCCTATGCGCCTTTCGTGGAGGCAAGCTCTCACCAACTCGAGACGTATTACCCCTATTGAAGGGTGAGGGTGGTAATAGTGCATTAGAATTTGCATCCCTCTCTTCCATAGACACATCATTTGATACTGGGTCCGACCCAGAAGTTGAGGATGAATCACGAAAAGGAGCCGGGCTTAAAGGTGGCAGTGCATCAAGTGAGAAAAATGATGATGGTTGCGATAAAGATCGTGAATGGGTGGGTCCTGGGCTAAAGTTCTGAGAACCCAGTTGCTGGTTTGCTGGCCTAGACACCGGGATCTGGGAATAAGGCGAAATGGGTGGGATCTGATTGGGATGGGAAGGTGGTATTCCTACTCTTTTGCTACTCTCAGTGCTAAAATTCTGTGCAAAGTGTGCAAAATGCCTAGCACGCATTTGGGTCTGGTGCAATTGGGGAATATCAAGTTGGCTAAGCGACGAAAAGGGTTGTTTAGGCATTGAAGATGATGACTGTGTTGTCCCAAATGAAGATTGAAGCCTTTGCATCATTTCACTACTAGCTTCTTCAGTATCACCCATTTTGATTTTAGCTTAAACAAAATCTACTAATCTATATTTCTGTAATGGCCCCTCAAAAATCCTCTAATTATCACTCCAAAACCCTCCAATTATCACTGGAAAACTCCAGTTGAAGATTAATCCAGTTCAATTTTCACCAAACCCCAATCAATAAACCAAATGAAACCCCTAAAACATCTGCACAAAACAATAAACCAATAAGAAAAAACTCTAACAAAACAAACAAGATATACTCTTCTCACCAATGGAGTATTTAGAAATACCTCTGTTAGCTGAGAACGGTCATTTCGAACAAAATGGAAGAAGCGGCAGCTAATAATTCTTTCGATTTTAACCTCTCGTTGATTTTGATGGCGGAAATGGCAAAGAAAGATTGGTAAAAATAAAGAAACAAGAAAAAGCAGCAGCAAGAAACCAAGCAGGCGGTTTCTCTCTCTATCAATCTACTGTTTTTCCTTCGTATCTCTCCCTCTAGAATTTCACCATCGCTCTCTGTCTGTATTTTCTTCGAGTGTAATAAAAAAATGAAAAGAGAAATGAAAAAGAGTGTATCTGGCTCAGTATTTTTTTTTTTTTTTAGTGAGTTTTTTTTTATTTCTTTTTTATTTCTATCGTTCTAAGAAAGACGAAGACTACGACACGGATTTCATGACGGAAGGAACGCGTGAATTTAATATGAATTTCATTTAATTGATATTTGAATTTGGGATGAATTTGCATTTCATTCCGACCTCATTTTTCTCCTTTGTCTCCGCAGCTTATTTAGCAAGGAATTTTGATTTTGGATTTTTTCGGCCGAATTGGAAGCTTCCTTCCTTTATAGCCCACGCGCCCTTACGCATATATACATACCCATCGCTACATTTCTTATTTTGGTTTTCCAATTCCTTTCAAAAAAATAAATTTTAGTAATAGCAGACTTCCCCTTAATGAAATAATATTGCAAAGAGAAAAAAAAAATAGTAAATATCCACAAAAACAGCAAAATTAAGAAAAAAATAAAATTTTTAGGGAAAAAACTATGAACTATTACGTATACAAAAACCCAAAAAACTTAATTAACAAAATAGAAAAACCACACATCACTATTTATGAAATAAATTTGGTGACACATAATACATTATTATATTAAAATAAATTATTATTCAAAACAGAGCATATGCATTGTATTTCTTTGTTTATATTTATTTTGGCAATTGGTAGATTTTGGTTCACGGACCATGGCGGAGAGTGGGCCTATCCGGTCAAAAGTTTAGTTCATAACTTAATATGGTAGTGATGGTCATGGATTTACTTCTTTCCAATTTTTTATTTTTCATTTTTTTTCACCCTTGCATTTCATCCCATTTTTATTTAATTTCTGTTCATGCATTTCCATATAAAAATATTTTTTTGTTCTTTTCAAATAGAAAGGGCATTATTATTATTATTATTATATTGTAATTATCGCTATTTGTCAGAAAATCATAATTTTAATATATTATCTTTTTGCCTTCAATTATTATGTATAATTCTTAAAAAATTTCAATATTTATATTTAACTAGTCTTTTTTACGACGTGTCTTACATGTGTGTATTTTATACTCTTTTTAATTTTTTATTTATATAATATTAAATCATAAATTTTTATTTATATTAAAATAAATATAGTTATTTAATTTGTAATTGTTTTTATTGTACGAGCTATTTGTAATGTTACTTTTTATATACTTAATTATACATATATATATATATATATATATAATATGAAATTGTCTGAAAATAAAATTTAGCTCAATTCCCAAATTTAATCTTTCGGTCTCTAATTTATAAATGTAGATTTTTAAAATATTAATAGATGTCTAAAAAAAATTAAGTCATCACTTAATCTCTAATCTCATATCCTTAACCCTAAATAAATACCTATATACAACTATAATGAAAAATAATGATAAGTATAATTGGTTAATTTTATTAGACTTTGTCGTACAAATTGTTTTTTCTGTCACTACTTATGTACTTAATTCTAATTTTATATAATAAAATGATATTAAAATAAAGTTTAAGTAAATTTCTTAGCATAATCCTTTAGTCTCTAATTTATAAATACATATTTTTAATATTCTGATAGGTGTTCAAAAGAAAATCAAGTCATTATTTAATTTTCAACTCCAAATTCATATTTATATATAATTATAATAAAAAATAATACAAAATAATTTTTTTTTACTGCTAGACAAAAGAAAAGAACGCAAAAGATGATATGAAATAAAAATAATAATAATTTTGATAGTGATAATATTTTTATACTATGCATTAGAAATAAATATATGAACATATACACAAATTTTTAAAACCCAAACTAAAAATGTATAGTTATAGTTTTTTTTTTTTTCAATTTCGCAAATATTGTTTTCTTTCAAATCAAATAGATTTAGAATATAAGAAAAAAAATATTAAAAATATTTAATAATCAATATGCTATTTAGAATACAATATTAATCAGTTAATGAATTTATTCAAGCATTTTGTTCTTTAATATTATAAGTTGCAAATTTAAAATAAATAATTAAATTAATTAATTAATAAAAATATTATATAAAGAAACGTTTTATCATTTTCAAATATATTCCTTTTTCTTTTTCATCTCTCTTATTTAAAAATTTAATTTTTGAAAAATATATTCAATCAAACCAAAGAAATATAAAGAAAAATAATATTAATAAAAAGAATATACCTTTGTTTTTTTATCTCACTTCTAAATAAATTAAATTATTTTCAGTTATAATTAAAATAGAATTAAATATTTAAAAAATAAAATATAAGCATTTTTAAATCCCTCCTTTTATATATATATATATATATATATATATATATATATTAAATAATAAAAAATTACATAGAAGAACACATTCTATCCTCTTCAAAAAAAAAAAAACCTAAATACCCCATACAACTATATAAAAAAAATATTCCTTTTTATTTCTCTCCTAAATAAAATATTATGTATATTCTATTCGAAAATTTATTTTTTAAAAAATATATCATATCAAATTTTAAGAATATAATAAAAAATATTAATAAAATGAATATGTTTTTTTCTTTTTTTTTCAGACTCCTAAATAAAATATTTTGACTTATAATCAAAATAGAATCAAATATAAAAATTTTTTAATCTCTCCTTATCTTATATATATTCATTAAAAAATAAAATTTGAAATTCTTAATTATTTATATGTATTTAGTTAAAAAATATAATTTTTTTAATTGAATAACTAATATTATTTTAAAATATTTCAAATTTTAGTATATTTATAACCGCTCAAAGTAAGATTAACGACTAGTTAAAGAAATGAACTTCATCTTCCTTCCTTAACATCTTCACCTTATCCACATAGACGATTAGATATCAAGGCATCATCTTTAACCATTTGGCATTGCCATCTGAGGAAAGAACGACGTTTTGGAAGAAATAGGAGTCGTTAATGAGACAGCATGGAGACACCGTAAGTTCCTTCCTCCTTGAGCTAGCTGATCGGAGTTGTAAATGGGTAATTTTGCTGTGCTCTGGAATTAACGCCATCCTTCCCTTAACTCACTTTCCTATTAAGCATGTCACTAACTAATTAGAGGATCAATTCGATTATGATGTGACACCATCGTTTTCATGTAACTATCCAGTTGATAAGATCATGACATAAATACAAAAATCAATTTCGGTTATTAAATTACCATATTAACTATAATTTATCAAGTAAAAACAATAAAGAAATGGGTAAAAAATCAACAAGGAAAAAAAAGCTTTCGTTTATTTTTCTTTTTTTTTTTATCAAAATATTATTTCTTTTGGCCCTGTTCGGTAATAGGTTTTGATTAAATCAAAATATTATTTTTATTTAATTTTTGATATTATTATTAATGAACTATATTTAAATTATGAATTTCTCATTGATGTTGATGATAAGGCTTTTAAACCAAATGTTTGAAGGGTCTTAAAGTCCAAAAATCAAACCAAAAAGACACTAACTCTTAACTTGTAAGAAACAATGAGATAGGATTTTCAAATACCGTTTGTTAGTCGAAATGACACGACATGGTTTCCTATTCCTAGGTTAGATAGATTTTAGGTTGAACATTACTGAAGTTGCTTTCTAAAATTAGATATGCTATTGCGAGTATAGGCTATTTCGGTTCAGTTTTTGCTTATCCAGACTAAGTACACTCTTCTTCACATTTTGACGCTAACTATATATTCTTTCCTCCATTTTTTTTTTTTCTAAATATAGACACTTGGCAACTTATCTTTATATAATTTCAACCTTTTTTTTTTCTTTTTTAATTTAAAAAATTGAAATATGGAATATATTTCTTGACGTAGAAAAGAAATAATTATTTATTTATTATAAATTTATAGGTAGCTTTTAGGAGCGCTCTTCTAACTTTTTATTTGTGACTTTTATCCATCACTAATCCAAAAAGCAAGAAAATTGACTCATTTTAGGTTTATGTTACGGATTTCTTCCTTTTGATAGTGGGACTAAGAAAATGTCTCTTCTTTTCTTTTTCAAAAACAATTCGGTCCGATTCAAGCCTTAAACATTTCGAAACACATCTAATTTGAAAATTTTTTAGCTAAAAAAGTGAGAATAATTGTATTAATACTTATTAAATTTCACCATTGTAATGTATAAATTATAATTCTTTATTGTTTTTATTTTTTTAATGTAAAAATTCATTTTCTGACAATTATAATTCTTTAATTGAGTCGAAATCATAATTAAAAACTTTTTTATCTAATGAATCTTCAAGATAATGAATTAAAGTTAAAGGAAAAAGCATGAAAAGTAACACTTGGATTAACAAATATATTAGGGGCTTATTTGTAAATACGCTAAAATATTTAATATTAAACAATTGCCATATATAAATATGATATGAAGCATTGTATATCCAAAGGATCGTGTGACGCAAGTTCAAAATACAAATGAAAGCTCGAGTTATCCAATGGATCGTCAGAGCCGTTAGGGACAGTGGGTATGTGCCTTTCGTATAACAACTTCACCATTGATCTCTCTGTATAAACAACTTCACCATTTTCATGCATGGTGATGGTAATCAAGTCATAGCAACAACTAATAATAATATCATCTGGTGCATTGAAACAAATGGGCAATGGGTCCTAATAGTGTCTCTATGTCCATCTTGCAATTCACACAAGGATAGACATATTTTGAATAAATCCCAAAACTTGGGTAGGCAGGCAGGCTTGAAATGGTGCCTTGTCCAAAATGTTGATGCGCAATGTTACTAAAAGTGAGACCATGGCACTAGCAATTAGATGTATATGGACAATTGGAGGAACTATCCAAGTGCTTGTCCCTAAAATGTTGCTTTATAAACTCATGCAAAGACAAAATTTGGTATCACCCCACTTGGCAAAAAGGCCAAGCCCAAGGCTAATTCACTAATTTACTTTTTTTTTTTTATTAGAAATACTAATTTTATTTTATTATTAAGTGCCAGGAAAAAACTTATTAAATGTAGAACTACCCTTATATCATAGTCTCTTTTATAAATTTAACCCAATATTACAGGAAAAAAAAGTCTTACCTGTTATAAAACTATATAATATAACATGTGTCCATTAAATTTATTAAAAAATTATTTATTTCTCTAAAAGTTATGTCCTTTAAAATAAAGGGTTATGTTTATAAAATATGAACCGTAGATTATGACATGTTGTACATAAAAAATATATGAAAGTAAATTTTGGATTTGACACTAAAAGAATTATAAAAGCTCTTTAGAGGAAATATTATTATATAGAGAAATGACTTTCATGTATTATATATTATTATTCTTTTAATATTGTAGAAACTCGTTTTAAGGATATTCGTAGAAATTAATATTATATTGTAATAAATATAATTGTAAACTAGACGTTTATAAATTCAAATATTTTTATTATTTGGCAATGATTAGTTGGGTTATCTCGGATCAATATTGATGCGAAAAAAATTAAATTTTTATATGGATATTTATTAAATAACGAATTTTTTTCAAATCTAATGATTTTTAATTATTGTATTCTCAAAGCAGTATTTATGAGAACAAGCCCCTTTATTTATATATAAGAATATTGCTATTATATATAGTAAAAATTATTCGCTTCAAAATTGTCAAATTTATTGATTGTTATGAATCCCAATATTAGGGGAGGGAATAAGTAACTGAAAATGGTAATTACTAAAAATAATAATATTATTTAATTTTGATCCTCTTACAAGATTGTATGAACTAGAAGTTCAAAAAGATAGTTATTTTGCAAACTATGTAAGTCAATTGCTAAACTCCTATTATAATTGAAGTCTTTGAAAGATAAAATTGTATATGTTAATAACTATATTGCGCGCTTAAAGCGTGGTAGATTAATCAGTTTCAATGATAAAAATCATTGCAAATGAAAAGGAGTAAATATGTTATATTCTGCAGAAAAGATCTTAGATGTGACTGATAAATAATTTCTCGAAGAAACTCAAGAATCTAAAATCAATGATTTTGATGAAAATAATGAGATCTCGATAGGTTATGTCATGTCAAAGAAAAAATGAAATCAATATAAAATAAATATCGACTGTGTTTTTATATATGCTATAATACTTAATATTATGAAGAATTACGAAGATCTTGAATATTCTTATTGGGGCATATAAATATAAAATGATTGTCTATTTTATTTGGCTCATTTGGTATAGATATTTATATGAAAATATCCGAATGATTTAAATTGTTTAAAACACAAAATTTAAATTCTCAAGAAATTATACAGAGCTCTATATATATTATTTGATAATAATAGTCCTTGAAGGGTTAAAATATGCTTAAAGCATACAAATTGATATCTTTGAAAACGTATTTAAGTAAATTATAAAGATTTCTATACCAATTAAGAAAATCTAATGATATAATCGTCTTAAAGATATGACTGAGCAAATATCATGTGATCTGTAGTAAAAAATACATATGACATGATTCATCGTGTTTCTACTCTTTTTTTATAAAATATATGAAAGTCCCTAAAGAATTTACATATTTGAAGCATATAAAAGATCTTTATATAGATTAAAGTAATTTAGACATGTGGTATATATATGATAAAGGAATATTACATAAATGATTTAATTTGTTCATGTGTTTTTATAAAAAGGTTTATATCTGAATTTGATATTATTGCTGTGTATGTTAATAATATAAATCTCATTAGATTTCAATAGAGCTCCAAAATACAGTGCAGCATTCAAAGAAGAAATTTAGAATGAAAGAATTTAAAAATATATAAAATTTTGCCTCACCCTAAAAGACAAATATTTTATAAATGGAATTTATTTTCATTAATTAATACATATAATTGAAGGGATTGAAATGATTTTTTATGGATAAAATTCATCCATTAATGAAACTGACAATTGTGAGCTCATTTGATAAGATAAAGAACTAATTTCAACATTCAAAAATGACAAAGAACTTTTTAATCGCAAAAAATTATATCTTTTTACAATAATAAAAATACTAGACTCTGAAGTACCATAGTATCATATTAAGTATATATTTGAAGGATCATTATGATCGTAAGATGCCACAAATTATGAAGCAAGCAAGTAATGTATTTAATTAAAATTAATATATTTTGATATATAAAAAGTACATACAGTTTGCTTATATGGAAAATAAGCTCTATAATATTATAGGATAACATTAAAATATATTATATTTTTTGAAGAAATAATATACTAAAGAAAAAGACAAGTAGTAATGTTTTTATTAAGGGGAGAAATAAATTTTTAAAAACACAAATAATACTGTATTCTTTTTCTTTTACTATAATTTTTTTTCCACTGAGTTTTTTACTGGTAAGGTTTTAATAAGATATATTTTTTGTGTAATGGACGTCCAAGGTATGTTCTTTGCATATAAAATAAGCTCCATAATATTATAGGATAATATTATAATATTTTATATTCCATGAAAGAATAATACACTAAAAGAAAAGACAAGTAATAATATTTTCATAATGGGGAGAAAAAAATTTTAAAATGATTATGTCTTTAAAATGAAAAATTATATTTTTTAAGTGTTGGGTTATGTCGTTTAAATTATATTTTATACCATATCATATAAATAGTCTTTAATTCTATATATTGAAAGACTAATATTTTAATATATAATCAATTTCTCCCGACTCTCTCTCATTTTGTCTATTACATTTCTATATATACTCTCTATTTATTATATTTCATAACATAACCAAATTTGATAATCCAAAAAAACGTGACTGAAGTACCTCCGATGCTAGGCAAAAACTAGTTGACTGCCGTGCAATTTGGTCCCGTATTGGAATTCACCGAACCTAGCATGAACAATGTTCAAATTTAGACTTGCCCTTCTATTATTTTGGAGAAAGTTGTTTGGCACGCCAAACAACATATTTCCATTTGAAGGGATTAGGAAAATGGAGGCCTATGCTTCCTCAACCCAACTTTTTTTTTTTTTTTTTCCCTCCGATCTACTTGTGTTAGTTATAAAAAGGGACAAATAATGAATAGATAGGTCTTACGAGAAAATACAATAAATTAATTTTTTTTAGAAGAAATACAAATAAAATTTCATTAAAACAAAACTATATACAGAATAAAGATCAATATGTTAATATATTTTTTATAAAAAGTCTAATAATAAATTAGTTATATAATGAATAAAAAAAGACAATCTTGATTTGATATATTTAATCGATAAAATATAATAATTATGTTATAAATTAATTTTATTAGTCAACTTCAAGAAGATATGATTTCAATAAAGATAACATATATAAGTTAACACAGTGATAAAAATATATATATATTTTATACAATTATATAAATTAACTTTTACATGCATCAGCTCAATTAAAATTTAAATTGTATTTTTATTATTATTTTGTATAAAAGCAATCGGATTGAAAGTGATATTTAGATAAAATTTTTCTAATAATGGTTATTTTAAATTTTAAACTCTTAATCTTACAGATAAAATTTATTTAAAAATATAATTTATTATTATCTATCCAACTAGGCGCATATTGCTATCCAACTAAAAAGAAGACAATACATATAATATAAAACAATACGTGCTAAATCCCAAATCATATCTATTGTTTTAGATTCAAACTTATATAACTAATCCATGCAGCCACGTTTACAAAAGTCAATGTGATAAATTAAACCAGTGATTTCGTTCTAATTTGAAATTATTATATATATTTAATCTTTTTTTTAACTGGATGATTCATATAATTAGGTATGATTATCGATTTTAATTTGAAATTACTTAGATTCTAGTTAGAATGGAATCGGGTTGTGATTGGGCAGTTTTAAATTAAAATTAAATATTTTTTAAATTTAATAAAATATAATTGTTATATCTTTAACTAAAATTAAGATAGTATTTTTAACTTTTATTTGAATTTACTTTGGAATCCTCTGGTAAAAAATTCAAATACTAAAAGTTTACCAATAGAAATAACTCTAAATTTAAACGAACATAAATTGAAAGGACGAGAGGCCATTCATGACGTTGTCACGTTGACATGAAAAGGTTGGCCCACAACTGAATTGGTACTATCATCGTGTCCAGATAACACGCGGCACCTTTTCAGCGCTTGGAACAAAAAACAAAACACCAAAACTTATCCACCCTTATCACAAGATTAATTGACTATGAACATATATAAATTTTGATATATGTGCGGTGGGACCTACTAAAAGTTCAACGTGGCCCCGCCCAATATTTTAAAATGAGCAACATTGTCGTTTTGTGCTTTGTAATTGTAAATTTTGTGTTTTGCCTCTACAAAGTACGGATTGGCCTGTGATTAGATCATACTCAGCCTCCGTTTAAAAGTACAGTGTTTCCAGTTGAATATTTACTTATCTATAAAAATTGAATTCTAGATCTCTTTTCAATGAAGAGAGTAACCTAAAAAAGAGAATTTGGCTTGAACAAATTCCAAAACACAAGAAACTACGAGATAAATAAGATTTGAGGGTAAGTGTTTGAAATTTGAAATTGTGTGGAAGAAAGATTTCCAAAACATACTTTATTTAATTTCTCAATTAGAGCGGAGTTGCTGTAAATTAATTTCTTCCATGGAGAATGATTTCAATTACTGAAGTTGTGGATGCATATGTTTTTATTATGAAAATAATCTTATTTCTCTTCTTTTATCAAAAACCATACCACTACAATTTGAATTAGAATTTTTATTCAGTAAAATTTTGGTTTAAAGCTCAATTTGCTCTACCAATTTGTTAGTCGAAAACAATAAAGCCACACTAATTAATCTTTTGGCTCGAGCTACGTATCCTTTGCGAAAGAAGATGCCAAAGAGGCAGGCAGGCCGGCCGGCCAATCAGTCAAGTTGGAATTCTTCAACCTTGGGAGTCCTTATATAGCTATGTTTGCTCCGAACTTGCAGTTCATGCTGAATTTGCCATAGAAAAATCAAAATTCGTACTAGAAAATAGATAAATTGCGCGAGAATTTGGATAAATTCAGAATTCTTTGGGAAATTGCTCGTGAATTATAAATTCACCAAGTAAATTGGACCAAAAAATTGATCTTGTAGCCTTTTGTTCCTGGCTAAAATTTCCAATTTAGAAAATTGAAATGTCAAGATAGACAAACAGTTATTGGGTTTCCATTTTTTTTCCCTTAAAATTTCCTTTGCACCAAAAAAAAATATTAATAGTTCGAGACCTGCATAAGACTCGGAGTCGATCTACACTAGACCAAATCTCAAATATGCTATTTTTCAGACAGCTGAAATTCAGATGACAACCACAATCATTTTCGTGAAGAAACCAGGAAACAAGACCCAGCTATTAGAGCAGCTCTCTCTTACCTTAGTATCCTTGTTAAGAACAAAAGAACTACTTTGATTGGCAAGATGTTTAGTAGCATTTCTGCAGTGGCATTGGCTGAAGATTGCCGCTGCATGGTAGAGGAAATTGCACGCCACCATCGGCCTAGAAAATTCCTCTGATAATTAAAATCTACTTTGCCAAATAACAGCAGCCTATTAAAACCAAGGAGCACAAGAAACAATCTTTCTATCAAGAACCTCCATATTTTGGTACAAATCAGTTTTCAATACTTGCTTCATATGATATTAGACAAACATTAAGACCAAAGAGAGGCTCTAGATAAAATACATTTACTTTATAGTGATGTAGCGATTTGTCCCATGTCTAGCCCAGTAGTCCTTGAGATCCAGAGGGATTGATAGATCATGCCCTTCTGACGCCAATCGACTAAGCAATTTTGTGAAAACACTGCCGCTCATCTTCCGACCACCAACTCTGGCATGGCGTTTATTTGGCATCTGGGGTAATGGATATGATGACAGGGTGGTGGTGCAGCAGGACGACTGCCACCCGCCATTTCCCCATTTATAGCATTGATGAGGAACTCCTGTGCATGAGCAAACTGGCACTGGCATGGTGGACTCATCAAAATTGACTAGGTTCAAGGCTGCAACATGACTATCCCATTGAGGCTTAAATTTCTTTGCTTCAGGAACGCCTTGTCTATTCAGATCTTCACCTACTTTATTCCCCTTCCTTGATGACTTGGTTGCCTTCATTGAGACTGCTTTCTCCTTTGTATGTTTTGGTTGGCGTTGTTGCTTAAGAGACTCAGCTGAAATGGTTGTTATAGGGAAGGCATCAGTGATATGCATTTCTCCAGCATTAAGAGCTTCTGCCACCTCATTTGGGGTGTACAACGGGTGTGGAATGCGCTTTGATCCCCGTTGATTCCCGTTGCTCAGAGGAAAATTCATACCATTTTCCCGGTATTGAATTGCTGCCAGAGCATTGTCTCGTTCCATCAAAGCTTTATCCCGCTCAGCAAGGGCTTTTTCTCGCTGCTGGAGTGCCTCATCCCGTGCAGCCAAGGCTTCCCTTCTTTCTGCTATTGCCATATTCCGTTCTTTAATAGCAGTATCCCTTTCGGCAAGGATGGCCATGATCTTCTTATTCATCACTAAGGCATTAGATTGTTCCTTTATTTGAGCCGGTGGCGGCGGCATCAAACTCCACTAATGTACAACATGTAGATAAGTCTAGTTAGATTGTTCTAAAATCACATGATATAACAATGACGAACTGCACAAAGATTTAGGGGGGGAATGAAGTCTTCTTACTGTAGAATTTGCTGCCTTTAAATACTCCATCTTAAATCTTGCATTATGATGTTGTCCACCATCATCCATCTTATATTCAAATTATTGACAAAGGAAGAATCAGATTCAGGCTGTTCCTTGTCAATGAATGCCAGAGCAGCAGCTAGTTTTGTCTTAAAAAAACACACAAATTCTGAAAAAGGGAACACAAAATTTGATAACAAGCAAAATAAGTTAGGAGCTTCACCAATATCAAGAAATTAGAAAATAATATGAAAGGAGAAAGAAAATAAAAAAAGAAGAATAACTGAAAAAACACTTTCAAAGAACTAAACCCCAACAATCAAACATAATAATCGAAGTTAAAAACTAGAACTTTCAGCCACAAAGGGAATTACACTTCAACAGTAGCTGGTAAAACGCACCACTAGGAGACACAGACAAAGAAGACACAAGCAAAGAAGTCAAAGACCTCCAGTGAATAAAGAAAGTTGAGTGACAGCATAAGTAAATGAAAACAACCATGACATGAGTAATAATATGACTCTTCATTTTTATGGAGGATATTTAATAAACTGAGTAAAGTAATATATATTACTTTTACTCAGGTTATATATATAAAATATGATTCTGTTAAGCTTCCTGCATGATTGATGATATATCTTACCTTTTGGTTCCGTTTGGGCAAGCATTTTAAAAAGTTCGATATTTCAATTTGACATTATATTGTCGTTTTACAAGCTTTTGCTTGAAAAACAAATTCAAACCCGCCTCTATTTCAAATACACCTATCGGAATGAACGCTTTAGACTAATCAAGATAGAGTTTAAAGAGCAGATCAAGGCCATGAAAATCAAAGATCCAGACATCATGTGGTAAGCAATAGACCCAGTGGAAAAGCTAAAAGCAATCACATAAGCACACATTAAAGCTAAGTTAGGTCTGGAATAGTAAAGCAGCTGAAACGACTACTGAATCAAGTAGAAACCGACAGCGAGTTATCGCAGCAAAGAGGTGAGATGAATAATTTCAATCTGTTCTACCTCAGATTCCCAAATACAAAGTGATAAAAGTTCAAACTTTCACATGATTACTTTGCAATTTCCAGGTAACTACAAAAAAAAGCCCAAAATGACAGATTTATCAAGTAGTCAAATTTAAGACTATGAAGTTAAAAAATAAATAAATAGAAGTAAAAAAATGAGAACCAGACCTTCTGAATCAAAGATAGTGGCTTTGACCCGAAAAAGCTGCACAGATTCAAACGAAAATTCGGCTTCTTAGTTTTGTAACTAGAATGGAGAGAGAAACATGTTATAGAAGATCTAAGCGGCAAAAAGAGAGACGATGTAGGGGAGTGGCGGAGGCGTAAAAATGGAGAGAGGAGAGAAATGAGCGTGAGGCGGCGATCACAAAGAAGAAGAGAAGAGGAAGTGGAGGAGGAAGAGGAAATGCGTGATGGTGATTAGGGATTTGTTGGCCGAGCCGAAACGACGTCACCCTGATAATGAGAAGCTGAAAATATAAAAAAAGATGATTTTCTTTTGATTGTGAAAAATATTATTTTATTTTCTACAATAAGTTTTTTGGAAAATAGCTCATTTATATTTATGCATTCTGAATTTGGCTTTGTTCAATTTGTCCATATTTCAATTTTATAGCCAACATACTCCATTTATTTATTTAAAATGTCAAATTGACCATAATTTCACACATTATGGTAGAATATTCTAATTGGGTTCTTGTCACTATAACACACTCAATTTGGACAATTTCTGATGAAACAATGGGACATATTGACAATAAAATTGAAATCCAAGCAAATTAAATAAGTGAGCCAAATTCAAAGGGTAGATGAGTAATTTTCCAAATTTTTTTCCTCGTCTCATAACTAATTCTATATTTATATCTATACCCATATTCATGTATTTGTCTATCCTATCTATCCATATGATATGTAAAGCTGAAATATAAAAAGAAAAGCAAAAGACCCTCTTTATTCAGCATTCTACTTGCTTTTCTTTCCCTATTCTCTAACACCCGATCAAAGCTCCTATGGAGCCATGCACTTTGATTGACGGTCCTTTCGAACCCAACACTCTTCCCAGTAGCAAAAGATCTCCCTCCACTTCCCACTCTCCATAATCACTTGATTCTTTATTATTAAATCAAAATGTTATTAGGATTTTAACGGATGAGTAAATCATTTAATAGTATTATTTGGCATCAAAGCAACCCTCAATCTCTTGCATATTGTACTTCCAAATCCTTGTTCATTGTCACACACACAGAGTACATAGAGTTGCCTTAACCCAGCACCAAAGGAAGAACATAAGATAGAACCATCGCAATATGCTTAAGCAAAAAGATTTATTCCCCATAACTTGGCAGGTTGGTTGGTCCGGTAGCTCCTATCCACGCTTTTGATGAGGTCCATGTCCTCTTTGCTCAGTTCAAAGTCAAAAACTTCAAAATTCTCCTTCAGTCTCTCGATTTTCGATGACTTGGGGATAATGACTGTGTTTCGTTGAATGCCCCACCTGAGAACCAGTTGGGCCACAGTTTTCTTGTATTTCTCGGCCAAACCCTTGCACAAGGAAAATGAGATAAACAAGACCTGTAAGGACACTCTTTGAATCATGAATTCAAAAAAACTTCTTAATGACTGAACTTACTTTGACAACAGGATCATCTAAACATGATACCGAGCCGAACCATTCAGTATTAGCTGTAGAACCTCCAAGAGGAGTGTGAGCCGTAACGCAGATCCCGTGCTTCTGACAAAATTTGACAAGAGAATCACGCTGGAAGTATGGGTGCGTTTCTATTTGGTTCACTGCAGGCTTCACTTTTGAATAGGCTAAGCAATCTCTAGTTAGAAAGATGTCATAGTTGCTGCAAATGAACATCTTATCAGAGCACAAATTTAAATCTAAAATCTAAAAGTAGTTTTAGATATGCAGTAGACGTAACAGTCATAATGATAAAGAATCTTCGTTCTAGTATTCATGTAAATTCACTAGAAGTATTCACCATGATGTAATTCAATCTTAAGAAAGAATATGATACCGAAATGCTTCAGATTTAGACATATCCATCTCAGACACTTTTCCAACACGTGTCATTTGCGTACCCGTGTTAGCATATCCATGTTATATCAATAGCATGTCCTCCATCTGAAATTCATAGATGCTTTGTAATTTGTCCGCTTCATTCTAGAAAAGAAAGTTTAAAAGAAAAAAAAATTCTGCTATCATATTATTACAGTTTTCTGTTCACTGTGACAACAAACGTCAAATGCGGTTGGACTCTCATCGAACCCTTCATCTTCCTTTGTTAAATTTTCACTCTTCATAAAGATCATAATTATCGAGGATAAAATATTTCCCCATTTGTGCCCATAAATAAAAGATAGCATGATTCCAACAGCCTAAACTACAACAAGTGTTATGTGAGTTTCCAGGATATCTGCAAAAGCACGTTAAGAAATGTGAAGCAGTCAGCACACCTGATTCCAATACTACGAACTAAACCCAAGGAGACCAGATCTTCCATAGCATGCCAAGTAGTTTCCAAGGATATGGTTGTGTCTATGTCCAACACTCCATCCTCATCCAAAGCACTGGCAGTTGTACCAACTCCTACATGAGCACACAAATAGATAGAAAAAAAATTCAGAAAAAGAAATCATTCAGGGTCATATATTAATCAACGAAACAAAAGATTTCCACCCCTGTGCCAATCTCATTAGCCGCTGTTCAGATACACGGGTGGCAGAAGCTAAATGGAAAATGCATGATACATATTTGCTGGATTTTGGCAGTTGACTTCCAAATCTCTATTATCTATTATCTACTATCATTGACTAGCATGTCCTAAATGTGCAATTTAGCATCTAGTGTATGTCAACAATAAACCATTCTTGTGATAATTACAACTGTTTATGCTACAAAACCTTCAAAAATTTTAACCAGTATTCCCTAAAAAATTACTTAAATTTTCCTTAGCATGCCTATCAACTTAAAAGTGAGAAATAGATAACATTCAACAGCTAAAGAAGCCGTGACTGATCAGACTCGAACAGCAAAAGAGTTCATAATAAAAGAGAGTAGAAGCACCAGTATGCTTTGTGGCTATGGGGAAGTGAACAAGGTAGAGATCCAGATAATCAAGCTGAAGCTTTTTTAAACTATCTTTGCAGGCCTCAATAACATGTCCATGGTCTGAATTCCACAGCTGCAAAATTGGGCTGTCATTGTCAGTAAAACATAGAATGACAGTAGTAGGAAACCAAAAAAGTGAAAGGAAATGTGAATGAACCAACTTTGGTGGTAATAAAAATATCCTCTCTCTTAACAAGCCCGGTCTGAAAAGCTTCTGCAAGTGCTTCCCCTACTTCTGCTTCATTCTGGTAATCGGCTGCAAGAAGGCATCAATTTGTTCAAAATCATCCACTGTAACCACAGAAAGGCATTGCCTAAAGATCAAGAATGAACAGCTAAACTAGTGTGAAAATTTTATATGGAATTATCCATTCCACTTGCCACCTTGTAGTTTTGCAACAAGGTGAAACACACTTCCTTGGAGTAAAGCTTCATGGAACAATTAAAAAATTGCCAACGATTTCATGTTTTTACTGGTCCTCAACTCTCAAGAACAAGAAACTTAGAACCTATTAGTGTAGCAATATGTTACTATGTGCTGCATATAGAACTGCAGAAGCAACTATTATCAAGACATTTTCCATTTGAAGATCAATTAATCCATTAAAGAAACAGACAAATAACCACAGTAACAGACCTAGTAGCTACCAGTGCGCTAAAAGAAACAAAAAAAAAAATCCAAAATCGATATAAATAGTAATCTTCTGTAGCCCAATATTAGTAGGTAAATGGAGCTTCAAAACCATTTCCCTTTCCTCTCCAATCAAAAGGGAATACCATAAATAAGAGATCTATTGGCAAGAACAAATTACTTCATTTCTGGACAAATAGATTATTTCACAACAAAAATACAGATGATACTAAAATTTTGTTTATATGTTAGGACATATCTTTATCATAAGCACACGCAAAGTAATAGTTCTTAAGCACTAACCACAAAACACCCATTGCTTGTTATCAAACAATAACTAAAGATACTAATTAAGAATGGATTAAGACAAAAACCACAAATAAAATCTAAAAACTAGTTCAAAGAGACAAAGAGAGAGATGCATGCCAGCGCAGTCAAAATGACGATAACCAATCTTGATAGCGTTAATGATGAGATCTCTGATATCTTTGCCTTCCATACGCCATACGCCCAGACCAATTATGGGCATTTTGAATCCATTGTTGAGCGTTATTGCCATTTTTTTATGAACTTCTGGATTATCTCTGGTCTGTAATTTCCTCTTCTTGTCGATGCTCAAACAGACGCCACTAATTGGTGGTATCTGAGGAAATGAAGAATGGCGCTTGGTTTGTCCTATTTGTTTGGGTCTTTACTCTTATCAGAATTGTAACCGTTTGATCTTAGAATTGCTAGATGTCTTTTGCTTCTTTTTTTTTTTTATTTAATTGCGCACAAAAAATTTATTTTTTTATTGAACATAAAACAAAAATCCTAATGAATTACGAAAAGCATTAATTAAATTCAGAAATAAAAGGTTGATATTCATTTATTTTTCATAAATTTTGAGTTTCTTTTAATTTTTAATATTTTTGTGAAGACAAAAAATTCTATTTAGTAACAAAATCTCAATGGTATATGGTAACTGTGGAAATGTTTTATCAGGAAGAAAATGGAGATCAATTAAATAAAATTATAAGTGCTGATGAAGATGTAATCAGTTAGATAAAAGGTAAAGAGACAAGCTTACCCACTGTATTTTCTAAAACTGAAATACTTTTCTTCTTTCAAACTAACATTCTTAAAAATAGGAAAAATGATTTAATTTTCTTTGTGACAGCAGAGTTGATTTATTTTTCTTAACACAATGGAAAATTATAAAAGATATTTTCTTATTAATTATTTTATAGAAACAAATGGAGCTTAGAATTCAATTTTCCTATAAGAGAATATTACAGTCAAATAAAGCTTATCCTTTTTCAAAAAAATAAATAAATAAATAAATAAATAAATAAATATATATATATATATATATATATATATATATATATATATATATATATATATATATGTATGGGCTAAGATTAGGTCTGTTAGTTAATTGAATCAATTTGTTCTGATTTAATGAATAGACTGATATTAGTCTCAATTTTGATTTAGTCTATTTTGGATCGGTTTCAAGCTCGATAAAGAATTTGTCACTTCCGGTTCCTCCCGGATTCGATTCGATTTTTCTCCGAATCAATTCCAATCTGGAGTTTTTTTTTGGAAATAATTATGGTTCGAACCAGACCATTGGTCATCCTAGCCTAGAAATGATTTGGGTGACAAAAATACGGCCCAAGCCCAACCCATCCCATTTGCCCGGTAATGAAAACGTCGATCGAGACCCATAAATTCGGATGGGCATTTCATTTATAAAAATTAACAGAGAATCATTACCTTCCACACGTTCTTTCCTTTCACGACAACACAGAATAATCGACAGGGAGAAAGGAGTGAGATCGAAAATCCAAAACTTCTCTGCGCTCTCAGATCTAAACGACACTGTAATCAAATCCACTCGTCAAAGATGTCTTCTGTATTCAGCGGCGATGAAACTGCTCCTTTCTTTGGCTTTCTCGGCGCTGCTGCCGCCCTCGTCTTCTCATGTAACCATCAATTCTACAGTTTCTCTTTGCTTGCATTTGTTTTAATTATACTTCTTTTGTTTTAGATCTTGCTGTGCAAATTTTTGAATTTGAAGTTTCTATGTTTTTGGTATATGAGAAACTAATGGATGATGAAATTATTAGTGTTTCTGCTTGTTAGATCGATCTGATGCAAATATATGTCTCAATTGTTTCATTTTGTTTTAATACCAATGAGAAAAAATAGTGAGAAATGATGATTCAATATTTCTTGATCTCAATTCCTAGTTGTGTTTTGTCTATGATTAGTGTAGGTTTACTGGTGGCAGGATCTGTTTTATTGTTGATTAGTGCATATTAGTGTTGTTAAACTTATTTGTTTTAGATCATTGTATTGGCTTACTTAATTTATGATATGCATTGATAGGAACTGATCATTGAGATTGAGATCAGGCACTGATTATTTGCTCAAACTTAGTTCTATTCAATTGCGAGTTAACAATCAAAATCTTGCTTATGCACCTTGACCTTGGAATAGATATTAAATTTGATTGGTTGTCTAGGTATGGGAGCTGCATATGGAACAGCCAAGAGTGGCGTTGGTGTGGCATCAATGGGAGTTATGAGGCCTGAGCTTGTGATGAAGTCTATTGTACCAGTTGTTATGGCTGGTGTGTTGGGTATATATGGCTTGATTATTGCTGTTATTATCAGTACTGGAATTAACCCCAAGGCTAAGTCATATTACCTTTTTGATGGTTATGCACATCTCTCATCTGGTCTTGCCTGTGGCCTTGCTGGGCTTTCGGCTGGAATGGCCATTGGAATTGTTGGTGATGCTGGTGTTAGGTATATGCATCTACTGTCCTTTTTATTTAGAAAATAACTTAGATGCTGATATGCTGCCGTTTCGTGATCTATTTCTGTCATGGATTTGTATTTGACAGCGTGCCTCAACCAACATTCATTTTTAGTTTTTTTATTGCAAAAGTGAATCTGGTACCTGGCTCCAATTTGCACATTTGTTATTCTGGATTTACTATATTGGATAAGTGAAAACTCTTAACTGTAGCTGGTGGTTCCAACGTATGGTGGAAATTAGTAAACTATATTATGATCTCATTAACACTAATAGTAAACTGAGTTTGGTCTCTGGTGTATTATATGAATATCCTTCTCAACTATGATTGAATGGTAGGTAGTAGTGTGCACTAGTATTGAGTGTTGGTGTACTTTAAAATGGTAACCATTCACATCAGCCCTTTGACACGTAATTCTTCAGTTATGTAGAATGCTTTTTTTTTGGGTATAAATTATTGATATCCGTAATGAAAATTAGGCTAGAAAAGTGAAACTTGTACGTAGTGAAATGGTTTTGACTTTGAATTTTGATGTAGTGCTTGCCTTTTGGCCACAAGAGCATGCTTGAAATCAGCCTTTTGAACATGAAATAAGATAGTTATGTGATAGATAATTTGCAAGCAACAATTACTTTGCCTTACTGAAGTTTCTTAGAGGATTATGAAATAGATACTTGGAACAATATTATGTTAGTCCAACTTAAGCATAAATGAATTTGATATTTTGTTTGATCACACAAACTTCTGCTTGTGATTCCATATCACATTTTGGTTTAGGTAAACCTGTTGTTTTGCTTACTTAAGAAGTTAATTAGAGTACTTTTAAAAAAAAAGCTTTTGATAGATTGAAATTCTCTTTTCTTATTCATAGAAAATATGGTCTCATTCTCTGCATTGTTATTGCATTCACTATTCTTTTTACTCTTGCAAGTATTTTAGCTTATGTAGATCCTCTGATATTTGAGTCACTTTGCATGTGTGGATTAACCAATAAGTTCCCATGTTTATATTAACTATGAAATTAATAATCGTTCGTCATTGATATATATTAAGAGTGTCATGGGAATTGATTCTGTGGTTGTGCTGAGCACATGTGTCGTTCACTTGTGGTTTATAGTTTTTAATATTTGGTATGTTGTTTTGTAGCATAAACATTTTGTTCAATGTATTAGCATAAATTTGAAGAGTGCAAGAATGCCTTCAGGAGAACATGTTACCATATTCTCTGGCTTTACCTGATAAAATCTCTGGTATATCTTTTGCAGAGCTAATGCACAACAGCCCAAACTTTTTGTTGGAATGATTCTTATCCTCATCTTTGCTGAAGCATTGGCATTGTATGGGCTTATTGTTGGGATTATCTTGTCTTCCCGAGCTGGCCAATCTAGGGCAGAATGAGCACGGAGATTAGTACCCAATTGTTATTCTTTAATGACTTAGTGGTGTGACTGCAGAGAAAATTTGAATGATTGTCCACAGATTATTGATGGTTGGAAGCTCTTGCAAGGTTTTGAAAAATTCTTGTTATGAAAAGTCTGTTCTGCCAGGCATTTAGTGGTTTATTTGTGCTGTAGGAGAGTTTTATCTACAGAATAAAAATGCTTGTGAATGAAACTGTTATATGTTTGGTTTCATTTCATGTATCAATGTATTTTGTTGAACTTAAAACTGTGATAGATGCTTAAATTTCATGGCTAATTCCTTTTTCATTGATCCCTATCCTTCATAGGGGAAATGTTGCCCTTTAGTTATGAAAGATTATGGTGGTTTAGAGCTACATTGATCTCAGCCATTGCAAGATTTCTTACCTTTAATTTTTGGCTACCTGTTGGGTTTTGCCAGTTTTGCTACTTACGAGATTAGTGTTGCTACTTACGAGATTTCTTACCATTAAGGTTCGGTCTTTGATTCCCATTCAAATAAAGATTGGGGCTCTTACGCAGTTTTTAGTAAATGTTATAAACTAATGAGAATTGAGAAATTAATATGTAAAAGTATCCAAAATAACTTTAAACAACATAACACTGAACTTTTAAAATAAAAATCACCTAGAAATCCTAAAAACATATTGTGTATGTGCATATATAATTAATTTTGTGGTATTTAATGATACAGTACATATATATACCTTATTTACAAATACAGTATATACAATAATTAATATTAGTTGAATTAATTTATTGATTTTAGCAACTAAACAGTTCAACCAATAATGAGATATGAGGAATCTAAGATTCAAGTATTTAATTATAGGAATTTCTTCACTTATTTTATGTTATAGTATCAGTTACCATACCCATATGGCTATTATATCAACAAAAACGCGCTCACGTCCACTAATTGGGCAAAAGCAAGTACAGCCCATATTCCTATAAACCCATGAGCTCGGCCCAAAATAGATATTTGATTTATGAAAAATGAAATTGAAAACTTTTAACCTATTCTTAAACCCTTTTAGTTTTAAAATCAATTTTGAATGACTTGAAAGTCTCCAATCTTATTCTTTCAATAGAATTTAATACTAAAAAAGATAAAGGGCCAGCATTATGTTTGTGAGTCATTGCTTCATGCTATGGGAGCACTACGTGTCTCTTAAATAAATTGCACTTTTACAAGTATTTCTTTCGGTTATGGTTTTGGTTTTTTTTTTTCTTTATTTCAATTTTTCGTGTGGCTAATAAGAGCAACCATCAGCAAGTATATATTCTCCAAGTTGCTACCATCATCAACTTGCTTCATCACAGACCAATTAATATATATATATATATATATAAATGGGGAACAACATCTATCATGAACTGATTTTTGAGTAGGCTACCTGAAAAAATTAGGTCATGTTCTTGGAAGCTTATATTTATTTACCCATTTCTATTCTCTAGTGGCTCACATTCTCTTCTTCCTTTCCCTTCTCCATTTCTTCATCAAATTACCAAACACTTTCAAATTTAGTGGTTACGATTGCCCAACAAAAAATATAGTTAAAAGATTTTACTTTTTTTAAAAAAATTTTTAAATTATCTTTGTTTTATCAATTTAGAAGTTCCAATGTGTCATAGATAACTTATATATATATTTCTCCATAAATAAATTTATATATTTTATTATAAAATTGATTTATATTTCACTGCAAAATTACAAAAGGAGAGTTCTATCAACATCCAAAGAGTGTCACAGTCTTAGGTCACTGTGCAATACTTCTTATAATTTTAGTTAGGTTATATATATTACAGATATGGATTCCTTAATCTGCATTAATTAATTTAAACAAATCTTTGGTGATCAATATGCAATTTGTTTCTATCTTAAAAAAATATATATAATTATGGTTATGGTGCAATTTATTATTTGTATAATATCAAAATTATTATAATTATCTATTGAAGGTATAATTTTTTAAAATTTTAATTTAATTATTAAAAAAGAAATTAAAAAGATTTGATTTCAGTCTTGAGTGGTCATTCTTATATGTGGCACCAAGAAGTGCAAAATCCAAAGGGACTATGGCCTAAAATCATGACATCAAGCTTACGTCATTGCAAAGAAGATATGTTAAAGAATATGCATGATCATAAATCAATCCTTTAACTAAGATTAATTTATTTATTCCATTTATAATTAAAAATATTTTAATTGAAATAAATGTTTTGAATATAAGAAAATCATTTTCTAGAATAATGAATTCGTGACTGACTTGTACAGTTAAATTATAAGGCTTGATATATTTTTAAAAAATATTTTTCAATTTTTCTAATGGTTAGATCATTTAGAAAAATAAAATAGCGAAATACTTTTTAATTAAAATAAAAATATAATTATTTATGTCTCCTTTTTATTTTTGAACTTTATCTTTCTAGTAATTATAGTCTATGTGGATCCTGTATATAAGTATGGCACAGTCCAAAAGCGGGGGTGAATTGGGCTTTTTAAAAATTTTGCTTTTAAAAACACCAAATCATAATTCTATTTACAGCGGAATTAGAATGTATTTATAAGAGACAGATATTCAGTTTAAAATATTCTTACAACATATTTTTAATATTAGAATGACTATATGAAGCACAACAATTGAAATTAAAACTGACTCACAAGTTTTCTTGCAATATTAGAACCGCTCAGTAAAGTAATGTTATCAAGATTAGAATAATTTCACAAAACTACTGTAAATTTAGAAAGATTTTGCAAAGAGAAGTTATTGCGTTTAGAACTTCTTTGCAGAGCTTCTGTAAGAATAAAAAGTGTACTGAATGTAAAATAACATATTTGAACTTGAAAAGATCACAGTACAGAAATTCAGAATTCTAATTTTCTACAGAGACTGAGCTCATTCATATTTAGCAACTGAACCTTAAACAAGTTTGCATTTCTGAAAATTTTAACATTTAAGTAAACAGAATAAAATCAAGCAGAACTTCAGAAAGTAAAAGAAGATGAACACAGAGATTTATAGTGGTTCAACACTAACTCGTCTACATCCACTCTCCAAGACGCATCTTGAGATCTTCCACCATGTTATCTCTTTTCAAAGGTAAGAGACAAATCAACAAGTACAAGAAAATAGATTTAACTTTAACCCACTAGATTTCACAAGTTCTAGTTGACCTTTACCCTTTTCTGTTTTACAGAGATCAGAAAACTCATATCAAGACTTTAAAATCTCACACATGGAGAAGGTCGCTTGATAACCTAAAAATACAATAGCTTCTCAACTAAGCTATTACACAAATGTATTTCATTTAAAAAAAATCTCTAACCACAACAGATTACAAAAATCTATATGAAAAGAGAGAAATGCAGTTATAAGCATAGAAGAATAGAATACAGATTTAAAAATTTAGAAACACAGATTAGTTCTTCAGAAAGAGATGAAAACAGAAATCTTTTCACTTGGATGATTTTTCTTGAAGAACACAGATAAAAAGAAATCGAAGGGGGTTGAAGAGAGAGCTTTGAGAGATTTTGAAAGCTTGAACAATGGCTCTATTCTTTATCCAACGTTGAGAAGGAGAAGGAGAAGCATAAATTCTTTATAGAGAGATGAAGACAATTTACTGTTTGAGAGAGAAAATTTAAATTTAATGAGACTGTCACAAGTTTTGGCAAAAGTGAAATGAGGCATGGGAGATAATAAATGACCTTATCATTTGCTTAACACATTGATAGCAGGTAGCATTTAATGAAGAGTTGAAAGTGCACTAAACCATGGTGGTATTTAAAACCAGAGGATAGTTTAGTTGTAATAGAGTTCTGACATCTGAGTTCAGAACCTCTACTGCATATCAAAATGCATAAAGTAGCCGTTTGAAAAGATTTACTCCAAGGGTCTTTTGGAAAAAAAGACGTGGAGAGGAAGCTTTGGTCAAATTTTTTAGCTTTTCATATTTTAAAATATTTAAAAATAATTTTTGAACGAGAGAGAAGAAAAATAAAATTTTGTACTTATAATTATTTCTCTCAATCCTATATTAATTGCCTAATTCACATACCAACTAAAGATACTTCTTCCTATATTTATTTATTTAGTTTAAAGCAATCATCAAAATTAAGCAGAGAATTAACCCTTGAGCCAACAGTCTCCATTCAAAATCGTTAGAAGTTCTAAATTTTATAAACGTTAATCTAAATAGAATTTTCGTAAAGTCTCCGTTCAAAATCGTTAGAAGCTCTAAATTTATTTGAAGCAATTTTCACTCTGCATATTTTTGTTTTATTTTTTTTCTAAAAAGTTAATAATTCATTAATAATAAATGCAAATTGAATATATCATAATATTTTTATAAAAATAAAAAATATAAATATGAAAAATTAAAATATTTATTTAGACAAAAAAGATTAATCTTTTGAATAAAAACGGATTCATATATCGATTTTATTAAATTAAGTGAAATAATATTATAAATACATAAATAAGCTTTTTTTTAAAATAATTCTTTTAGATTAATTAAATTTTTTCTGATTCAAAATATTCGAACTCTGTTATTTTTTCTGTTATTTTTTTTTACTTGTCTCCTATTTTTTTGAAACATATGAAAAACAAATTAAAACATTGATTAAACAAATAAATATAATATTGAAAATAAAAATTACTCGATAAATAAATTAATATACTATTTATTTTTAATTTGTGAGAATAATATGAAAAGTAGTGCACCGAATCTGCCACGAGATTTTGCTCTGGAGTTTTCTTTCCTTTTTTTTTTTTTTTTTTTTTTTTTGTTTTTTTAATGAACTTTGCGAGACTCGAAAAGGCAGAGAAAGAATATTCAGGAGTGCTGGATTATTCTTTTCTTGGTCAAAGAATCTTGACGATGGTCAGCGGAAGTTCGGATCCTATTTTCTAGAAATTGTCCCCTTTTATTTCAACGAGTAAATTTTAAATCAAAATAATTATAAATTAACTGATTGAAAGAAAAATACAACAAAATATTACTATACATACATATATTATTTTCGGAGTAAAAATTTTAATAATGATATTTGAATTTCTTGGAGTTTTTTTTTTTTTTTTTATTAAAGTTGCACTCATGCAGAATCATAAGTGAATGACTGTTCATACAAATCGCCAATATAATATAATTTTTAAATTTTGATTAAAAAAATTTTATATCACTTTAGATTCTAAAATCGACATCGGGACACATTGAATTTCGATTTTTATAATAATTGCATATTTGCTCTCGACCTTATGACATTCTGAATAATAAAATATTAATTTAATATGTGGTTAATATAATTTTTGAAACTATAATTTTAATATTTTTAATCATTTTATAAGTGTTTAATCTATTTAATATTATAAGTCATAAGTTCAATGGATCAAATAATATGTGAAATATATTTAATTTTATAAATTAAAGTGTTTAATATGACAATGTACAAATTAAACGTGTCATAAAATTTTTATGAAAAAGAAAAATTTTAATTTAATAATTCAATGTGTCACGACATTAAATGTGTTTAATATTATTCCACATGGGACCATCTAAATGTTATTTTGTGGAATAAATTTTAATTTAATCATTCAACTTATTTAACAAGGTTAAAAGGATCAGATTTGACATTTTGAGCCAATTTAGCTTTTAAACTTATATAAAATAATTAAAAATATTTTATTTTATTTTTTAGGCAAATTTAATCTATGAACTTATTTAAAATGATTAAAAAAATCATATTTAACAGTTTGAATCAATTTAAGGTTTAATTTTATATTGAACTTACAATGTGAATTATTATGTAACATCTGCACCAGATGAGATATTAGCTTGAGATGTTAACTTACTTTAATTAAATTACACATCGGCTAAGTATAAAATGCAAGTGAAGTACACAAGAATGGATAACCTTTAGACTAGTAAGAGATCTTTTGAGCTATTGATTAGGTTGTAATCCAAGAACAAAATTATGCAGGGCTCAGTGAATTTGCCTAAAGTGGGAAATATCATATTAGGCAAGAGCTCTTACGTATTATATACACATTTATTATTAAAAAGTTAAAAAATTAATTAATTATAAAATATAAAAAAATAATATATGAAGTATGGTGTATCTCTTTTTATTTTGATTGATGATTTTAAATTTTATAAATATATATTAATTTTAATATTTTAAAATTAATCTCTATTATTTGATAATCACTTATAAAATCTATGCAATTTTCATATTAAATAAATTAAAATTATAATACATATTTATAAATTTATTATATTAAAAGATATGATGTTTTATGAATTTTAAATTTATATTCTCAAGTGTTGAAATGTTTGATACGATTATTCTTAGTATATAACAAAATAGATAAAAAGTTAATCATGTTAAATTAAAATCAATACAAATTAAGGAGATTAAATTAGCCTAAAAGTGAAATCGGATCTTTTAGTCATTTCATAAAAATTTAAAGACTAAATTGCTCAAAAATTCAATATTTGACTTTTTTATCTGCTAAATAAAGTTCAAGGGAAGGATTATTTTAAATAGGCAGTGCAACTAAAAAATAGAGAGTGAATGTCTCTTTTTTTGCATAAAATATACATAAATAAAGTAGTGATATGATTAATTATTATGTTTTAAAAATGGATTTAATTAAAAATCTAAAAGAATCATATCAATTGCTTAAAGAATGTAATTAAGAACCATATAATGTATAATTTGTTTGCGGACATGTCACGTGATCAACATGTGGAATCTAATTAAAAAATGAAATAGATTAGAGCAGGAATCATGTTTCAAACGTACGGTGTTATTTAAGAAAAGGTAGAAATTTGAAATATTGTTATTTGTTAATTAGAAAATAAAAGAATCCGTTCTTCGACTTAGAAACAAACAATCAAATTGATAATCATATTCAAATTTCGAAGGATAACGTTTTTTAAGAAAGATTTTGATAATGAAATTTAGATACCGATAATTTAAAAGAAAAAAAAGTAATTAATTTTTTTAAAAAATAAATACCAATATAAATTAGCTATTTTTATGAAAACTAAATGTGGTTCGCTCTCTAATATCTTTAAATTAAAATTAACCAATATCTCTTCAAATTATTTAATTATTAATATATTATTTATAAATTTAAAATCATGAATCAAAGTAAACCAATGCTAACATACTTCATATATCATTTTTTAATATTTTATAATTAATTAATATTTTAATAAATTAGTCAACGTGATTTCAACTACAATTTTAACACGGTGATTTTCATATTGTAAGCACAATGTAAAATTAAATGTTAAATTGACTCAAAATATCAAATATCATATTTTTAATCTTTTAAATAAGTTCAGAAGTTAAATTACACTAAAAAGTGAAATAAGATCTTTTTAATTATTTTATATAAGTTCAGATATTAAATTGACTCAAAATGTCAAATCCGACCTTTTTAATCCTATTAAATAAGTTATATAAATAAAATTAATATACACATAATAAAAAAGTTATATGAATAAAATTATATTTTTTAATCATATTTCTTAATCTGATGTGAAAATATAAAGTGAATTATCTCAATAAAATAGTATTAATGAAAAATTTAAAATGTGTTGTTTTATATAAGAATCCAATTTTCTACAAGAATGCGTGGGAAAGTAGAAATGGAGTTTACATGTTCAGAAATTTAATTTTCCTGTGAAAGTACAATTAAACATAGAATCCAACTTTCTATGAGATTCCCTCCTAAATAAAATTCAAAAAAGCTACTGAAAAATGTTAATGCTAATTCAAAGCTTCTAGCTATTGGCATTTCAAAGACTTGTTGCTTGTTCTTATCAGAAAATCAAAACCAAGCATTTTATTTCAAAAACATTGTAATATATATATTACAATTAATATATATATTCTCGCTACATTTGATATAATAATTTTTTCCTAATTAACTTTTATTTATTATTTTCCAAAAAAAAACTTCTATTTATTAAATATTAATATAATATAATTTGTGTATTTTTAGCCAACCAAAATCACCAGATCATCTAAAAAATTCATAATAGAATTTATTCCTTAAAATAATAGGATTTATTGCCTTATAAATTGAATTACTATTATTATTATTATTAAAAGAGCTTCAATATGCTAAAAAATAAATTGATATTTTATTTATAGCTAATCAAAATTTCTAAAACAATCAATATGACAAATCGCTCTGTTATAAAAAACAGTAACCCTAGGCTTTATCCTAGGGGTTCATGAATCGAAAAGGAACAAAATAAATAAATAAATAAATAATAAAAGAGCTGACCCTCCATTTCTAAGCAAAATGCTAATATTAGGCCGCTAATGATAAGGGTATGGCAAAATTGAAATATTTAACTATAATTAAACTATTATCCGAATCTTAATCCCTACTCCGAATATCACGGGGTCTGTTACAGTCTCTAAAAGACAAACATGTGACCCTAGCACAACCAAGTGACCTATTATGGTCTATGGTAGATGTGTGTGTGTATGTGGGCCCATCCACGCATGTGTGATATGTCTAAAATACTTTTTTCTGCAGATCCTCTGCTGCGCAGGTGGCTCCATAGTCAAAAATAGGCGAAATTACATTATTATTACTTCAATATATGCTATTATGCAAATGTATTTCGAATGATTTCAAAATCAAATAACAGAAATTTATAAATACTACAGAAAAAAATTTTTCTAGTATGTTGTTTTAATACCAATAATTGTAGCAGGACTCAGAGAATAATTTATTCTCTTTAAAAAATAATTTTAATTATTATGAAATATAAAAAATATAAAATATATATAAAAATGTAATAGATAAAAAAACAGAAAATATGAAATTAATTTTGTATGAGAATTCAAGTTATTCAATCTCTCATATTAAAAGACTATTTATAGAATAAAAAAGTCATCTTAAAAAAATATAATTTTATACTAAAAGATATAATTTTATATTAAAAGATAAAACTCTTCATTTTAAATGACATAACATTTTATTCTAAAAGACATAATTTTTATATAAATAAATAATATTTTAATAAATTTATGAACATTCATTATATTATATAGTATTTATAACACTCCCTTTAAATATTTATTACACAAAAAATAGGCATTTTTAAAACTTTACTAAGAAAAAAGCTATTGGAAAAAAAAATCCTAATTAACAAAAAAGAATACATAATTTTTTGTATTCTAAAAATTTATTTCTGCCCCGATGAAGACATCATTGTTTGTCTTTTCCTTTAATGTTTCATTTCTTTAAGAAATATAATATATTTTAATATTATCTATATGATATTATGAAGCTTAATTTCTATGCAAGTAGACTATATGTACTTTATACATATCAAAATATTAATTCAATTAGACATATTATTTGCTTGGTTTATAAATTGTGACGTCTATCATAAATAAAAATTAGCATAATGATCCTTAAGATATATACTTAGTATTGTACTATGGTATTTCAAGACATAATATTTTCATTATTGCAAAAAAATATAGTACTTCAGGACTAAAGAGTTCTTTATAATTTTTAGAGGTCAAAATTAGTTCTTTATCTTATTAAATAACCTCACAACTATCAGTTTCATGGATGAGTTTTATCCATATAAAATCATTTCGATATCTTGGATCATATGTATTGATTAGTGAATATAAATTTTAATATTTTCATTATTGTAAAAAAATATAGTACTTCAGGATTAAAGAGTTCTTTATAATTTTTAGATGTCAAAATTAGTTCTTTATCTTATTAAATAACCTCACAACTATCAGTTTCATGGATGAGTTTTATCCATATAAAATCATTTCGATCTCTTGGATCATATGTATTGATTAGTGAATATAAATTTTATTTATAAAATATTCACTCTTCAGGGTGAGACAAAATTTTGTATATTCAAATTCTTTCATTTTAAATTTTTTATATAAATACTCCACTAAATTTTAGAGCTCTATTGAAATTCTAATGAGATTTATATCATCAATATATACAATAATAATAATAAATTCATGTGTTAATCTTCTGATAAAAACATATAGACAAATTTGGTCATTTATATAACCTTCATTTATCATATATGTATTGAGGCGATTATACCACATATGTCCATATTGTTTTAATTCATGCAAATATCTTTTATATGCTTCTGACATTTTAAATCATTCAAGGACTTTCATATATTTCATCGAAGAATAATATAAACACCATAAATCATGTTATATATTTATTTTTCACCATAGGTCACATAATGTTTGCTTAGTCATATCTTTAAAACAATTATAATATTAAATTTCCTTAGTCCGTGTAAAAATCTTTATAATTTGCTTGAATACATTTTCAAGGGTTTCAATTGCATGTTTTATCCTTCAAGAGCTGTCATTTTCAAGTAATACATATAAAAAACTCTTTATAATTTTTCTAAAATTTTAATTTTGTACTTTAAGCAACATAAATTTTTTAACGATTTTCATATAGATATCTATACCAAATGAACCAATTAAAATAGACAATCATTTTATATTTATATGTCCCAATTAGACTTATATTTAAGATCCTCGTAATTCTTCACAATATTAAGTATTATAACATATGTAAAAATACATTCCATATTTATTTTATATTAAATTCATCTTTTTTTTTTTTACAGAACATAACTTATCGAGATTTCACTATTTTATCAAAATAATTGATTTTAGGTACTTAAGTTTCTTTTGGAAATTAATTATCAGTTATGTCTAGAATTTCCTCTGAAGAATATAACATACTTGCTCCTTTTCATTTTCAACGACTTTTATCATTGGAACTAATCAATTTACCAAGCTTCAAATGTACAATAGATTTATTAATATATGCAATTTTTTCTTCAAGAACTTTGATTCTAGTATGAGTTTAGTAATTAATTTAAAATAATTTACAAAATAATTATCTTTAGAATTTCTAGTTCACATAATTTTATGAGAGGATAAAAATTTAATAATATTATTATTTTCAGTAATTAGCATTTTTAGTTGTTTATTCTCTCCTCCTAATATTGAGATTCATAACAATCAATAAATTTGACGATTTTGATTCGAATAATTTATACTATATATTATCAATATTTCTATATAAACATAGAGAGATTGTTTTCATAAATACTGCTTTAAGAATTTGACTATTAAAAATAATTAAATTTAAAGAAACCTTTAATTTTTTAATAAATATCCATATAATTTTTTTTTTGCATTAATATTGATTTAAGATAACCCAACCGATCATTAATAAATAATAAAAATTTCCTTACACAATACAATAAACTTCTTAAAAGAATCTAGACGACTTACTTTAAAGTAATGTCTTCCCTTCGTCTTAATAACGTAATTCTTTATTTTAAAATATATAGTTTTTAAATAAATAAATAATATTTTAATAAATTTATGGACATCTATTATATTATATAGTACTTATAACATTAGTAAAATATTTTAAAATTAGTTTGTAATATTAGAAGCTCTCATCACTAAATTTTAATAATAGAAAATTTAATGTTAAATTATTTTCTTCATGTAAGCGAGTTATTAATAGACTTCTTTTATAAAAATATAAAAACTCTTGAATGTTGTTTAAATTTCAAGTTTTGATTTCTTTTAAAAAAAACTAATCAAAGTGAAATTAATTAAAAATTAAAAATTCAAATTTTATATAATTTGGCCAATTCTGATTTCTATCTGGAATTTTATTTTAAGGTATTTTTTTTATTTAAATAGCTGAAATTTTCATGAAATTGACTCATGAAATAATAATTCTGATCCAGTTGGTCAATTTTTTTTCGTGTGATGAAAAATCTAGTTCGATTTGGATCATGAACGGAATGGTGGCCAAGCTTTTGCTGAACTGATTGACAAAGAAAAAACTCAATAATTATAAATAAATAATTTCTGCGATGAAAAAAATACATATAATTGGGATAAAGAAATCAATTCTGACTGTAAGATGGGGTCCATACCGAGTCACTGAGTCAGGAATCAGCTTTGCTTTGGTATCATTGGTACAGTACTATGGTCCCGATTCCCAACGGTAACCGAGATTGAATTTGCTACTACTAGATTCTTGTTGCCCTATGAGGGGCTGCCACCTCAGAAAGCGCCGCTTGCTACGCTCTGGAAACTACAATTTCTTTTTCTCATTTTGTCCCGCAAACTTTCGTCAAAATACCAAGATGCTCCCTATGTTTGTCTCAATGTAATAGGCAGACGGCGAAAAGATTAAAATAACACCGCACAATTTTGAATTTACTCAAATGGCAAAAGAGAAAATAAAAAAAAAAAGAGGAAGATTTATTAATCATTTGACTCGTGTTTTCTTTTTAAATTTTATTTTAACTCGCAAAAAATAATTTTCAATATCTGCGACGGATTTTAGGTCACCAACTTTGCGGAAAAAAAAAAAAAAAGTTTCAGCTTAGATTGTTTAATGGAGTTCTTTCTTTTTTTTTTTTTTTGTCATATTGCAAAAAAATTCCAGTCTCAATCACTCACCTTCTTTGATTTGAATACAGGTCCTAAGTTGAAGTTTTCAAGTTGAAATCACTGGCGCTCCAAAGAAAAAGAGCAAAAAATTGAATGGTCCAATTCAATTTTATTTGATTTTTATTGTATTCGGTTTTGGATTGGGACATCATAAAAAGACATTAGGTTAGACTGAAGGTGTTCGAAAATATAAACTGTTTTAATAGCCATTATTTATTTTGGTGGCAGTCAGTTGTTTAACGTTAAAAAAATAATATTTTATAATCTGCTCTCTCAAAATTTAAACACCAACGCTAACATATACACTATATTACCAAATAGAAATAGTGTTTTGGATCAGTCAAAATATTAAAAATCACGGAAAAAGAGAATCGATAACCAAAATTAGCTCGATTTAATTCGGTGCATTAAGCGAATGCGGGCCCCTGCTAATAATTGGCAATGGTATCTTTGAGATATTAAGGGAAGGAGAGATCTTACATAATTTTGTCTTTGAGTAAGTAAGACATCATTAATTAGTTAATCCTTCAATTAGGATGCCAAACAGAAAGGAAAAATGCGTTCGAAAGTTGAATTGAAAGAGATAATGTCAAATACCCACATACAATCAAGAATGGGTTCAAACTTCAAATATGCCTCTGTCTATGACACAATCTCTGCTGATTCAGTAATTTTGAATATTAACAGGGTAAAAAGATTCCATTCAAGAGAAAAAAAAAACCGCATATGACATCATAATCAATATTATAAATATTATATACTTGCATTAAAATAGGTCTAATTTAAATTTAATATAAATAAAAATATATCATTAATATAGTAATTATAATTTTTCCTAATCTAAAAATGTGAAAAGTCAATATTTTTATTAGTATTCTATTTCAAAATTTGATTTGTAATAATTTGTCTGTAAAAGTATATATTTATAAGGGCCTAATAGAAAATTATAAATATTATTCCCCTCCAAAAAAAAGAAATAAAACTATGATTTGAAGAAAATTAAAAAAAAAAAAACTGAATCTATTTTATGGAATAAAAGGAGTATATATGACATGATATATGAGTAATTAAATAAATATCAAATGTATACTAATTATGATTTATATTTCTTTAAAATAAATTAAATTATCTTATTTATCACGTCAGTACTCAAACTCGAAATCTATCGCTGTTTTTCACATAAATGAAAAAAATAATGAGATTAGATTTTATTAAAAAAAAAATTACCGTTACATTACTTGGCACCTCTAATAGGCAGGCCCAGCATTGGATAGTGTCGTGCGTGAAAAATGAACATCAGCACAAAACGTGTGAGATGCCAAAACAAAGTGAAGTTTTGGGAGGGAAAAACACGGATTGGCGTTGGCCACTTCAATTCCAAGTCAACGAGTCAATAACAAGGGGTTGCGGGTAAAAGAGGAACTACATACGTATGCGCCTATGTTTAGTCTTTCCACGTGATCCACTCGTTGTTGTTGCGGGAGGCATGACCATAGTTGTAGGACCCAACATTTTATTTTCAAAAAGTTCCCATTATAAAGGTATGGAATTGAGATCCAACCGCTTTTTAGGTGCGTTTTGAAGATGATTTTAAAATTATTAATTTTAATTTTATTACTGCCCACAAAAAATTAAACTAATTTAATAAAAACTCTTAAAAAAATTATTTTAAAAAATTACAATAAAACAAAAGAATAAATTGAAAATTCCTTTGAAAAATATTTTTTAAGGTTGGAATCAAAATTGTAAGTTCTAAAATAAAATTAACGATTCTGATACTAAAAAATGAATAATCAGAATCGAACTTTAAATACACGGTTTTGATTACAATTTGAAATTAAAAAATATTTATAATAGTTTAGTGTCGATTTTAACCAATTCGATTTTAGTCTGATTCTGGTTTGAAATCGAATTGGAATCATGCCTATGTTCTTCAATTTTAATTATTTTTATATAATAATTCGTGTAAATAATTAATATTGATTTAATTTATAAAAGAAATGGAGAAAAATGTTAAAACAATTAATTTTGAAATCTTAATATATATTAACTATTCATCTTATTTTGAAAGTTTCAAAGGATTATTAATATACAATCTTCAAGTGTATATATGAAAAGATAAAAAATTATAATTATAAAATTTAAAAATTTTTAAAAACATTTTGGACTATAATGTAATTTTGAGTCAAGAGAGTTTATTTTTTATATATACTGGATGATTTTTATATTATAAATTAAAATCTAAAAATGGTAAATTATATCAGTACTAAGTCGTGGAATGATGAGTAGAATGAGTCCACAATTTTGGCGCGGAATATATACTTCGATTCCTAAATTTTGAAAAAAAAAAAAAATATCTTGATATTTTGAATTTTAAAATTAATTATGTGGTGCCCTAAATTTTATTTTTTTATAACAACTAACGCCTCTTAACTTTAAAAATAAATATTTTTAAAATTTTTAGCTTTTATGTGCAAAAGCATTGATTTGATATGTTATTAATACAATTTTTTGAATAATAGTTATTTACATTTTTTACTATTTAATAAATATTTGATCGATTTAATTTTATAAATTAAAATATTTAATATCTGAAATAAAAAATTTAATAGGTTCGATTTTATAAATTGAAATGTTTAATATATAAAAAAAAATTCATAGCATTGCATAAATTTTCAATAAATGTACTGGGTGAATATATGTATTGATCAATTTTAGTACATTGTATTTCCACCCACTAAGGCTATGTTGCACAAGTTTATTAAGTTGCTTTGAACATTTTGGCCGGTTAAAGTGCTAAATATTGTTTTTATATTATTTGATAACATAATGTTTGAATTAATTTTTAAATATTAATATAATATTTTATAAAAAATTATTCAAACAACTAATAAATAAACACTTGTAAAACGGTTAAAAGCTATTAAAACGATTAATTTTACTAAATAGATTATACAAAATGGGAGCAAGGTGAATCGTATTATGATAGAATGGCATTATGGTCATTAAATCCAGCAGTTAGTTAACATGTTTATGAGTTATGAACAAGACAGAAGCAAGGTGAGGACGTGCAGAGCCCCAAAATCCTTGGGAATCTCAAGCAAACGGAGTGAACTTCACGGATAGAGGACAATTTAGTAATTCCAGGTCAAGGATAATACGCAAGCTGTGGCGTCGTATCGAAAGCACTTTTTAAGGCTTCTTCTAGTGCAGTTGATTTCTGAATCAACCAATCCCAGTAAGAACATTTACATTCTTAATTAGTATATTTTATTATTTATTGCAGTTATGATTGTTAAATAATTTTTTATATGACACCAATGTCAAGTTAACCAATCTCTTTTTGAAAATAAATAATTAAATATTGCTGATGACTTGTTTACTAGTCACTTCATAATACTTTTTTTCAGCAAATAGGGGTGGGAACTATTTCGGATTCAAAATTGGCGTTTTTAGTTCTAAATACTATGGAACTGAAGATTGACATTTCGATCTTAGCCTATTCTAACCGGTTTTTAAACCTTCAGTTGCATCCGATTCTTAAAATTCTCAGCTCATTATTCTAAAAAGTTTAGAACTAGATCCGAACTGCAATCTTTAAATTACGATTCCGATTTCAATTAATTCTGAATCGATAATTCTAATTGCAAAATTGAATTTTGCCGCCCCTAATAAGGAAGATTTTACAATTTCCACTGAGCAATACTGCAATTTAAATAGACTAATAGAGTTACGATTTTCATATACAAATTAAAGTAAATGAAGCCTAATATTTTTTTAAATTAATGTAATTGTTGACGGCAGCTCAAATATGATAGTTGGGTTCAATGGTGGCTGGCCTAACTTAGATCATGTGTCAAAGAAAAGTTTGGTCAATTGGCCTAAAGCAACTGAACCAAAACCTAGATCGAACGGCTGATCTTATTTTGTACATGTTACTCTATCTATTTTGTTTGTATTTTTTACATTCTAAATTTGATGTTGACGATGATTATATAACCAAAACGTTTCTCCCTTCCACAAACTCCACCATATGTTTGTTTATATTAATTCATATGTTTAATACAATGGTAACTTCTCTATGTATAGAAGGTTTTAAGAGTGCCTTTTAAGTAAGGTGTTTTTAGGCGGCAGTCAACAAAATGATTATAAATAATTATGTAATAATTAATATATATTTAAATGGAAAAATAAAATAAATTATTATATAAAGGGTTAGAATGGACAATTATAATATTATTATTTAGTTGTTAGGAATAATGACAATATATTAAATAAATCAAACAATCATTACTGGAATTTCCTACTTAGCATTTAAGTTCATGCATACAGGAAAACAAGTAATAAAAATTTGGTAAATAAAATATTTCTACAGTAAAATACAAAAAGGAAATTATAAATTCATTGGTGGGTACCTCAATTTATTTTGTTCCTTGGACAAAATCGTACTTTTCTTTTTTCTTTTGAAAGAATACTCCTTCCTTTCCTTTCCTTTCCTTTCCTTGCAAAGAATAAGTGAAAAGGAAATATTTAAAATTGGACAATAAAATTGAAAACTACCGTTTTGTTATCTGAAACTCAAAAGATTGATGCGATGCGTGTGAGTTGCGCGTCAAACAATAACATTTTGAAAAAATAAAAATAACATTGAGCGTCAAACTTGCAGTCGCAGAATCTTTCTCTCCATCCCATCCCATCCCATCCCATCCCAGATAAGGTTAAAAAAGGGTTTAGCTACTGGCTAACCTCACCACCACCGCTTTCGTTTACCCTTTGTCAAATCTCGATTCTTTTCCAAGTTTTATTTCGGGATATTTTCAATTTCTCTTTCACTTTCATCACTCTATTCTTTACCTCCAGAAAGAGAGACACAAATCATTTTGCCCTTTACAATCGAATCCTTCTTCTTTTCAAACTTTTCTACTTCTGACTCTAACCCATTAATTATTTTTTTTCTTTCTTTTGCAGTATATATATATATATTTTATATTTAATAATTTCAGCAACAAAATTATGGGATTTACAAAATTTACAGCATCATTAATCTTTTTCTAATATCAATTTTATTTTTGATTTAGAATTTAAATTAAATAATATCATGATATATTTAAATGATTTTAAAATATATAAAAAATAATATATATATATATATATATATATAGTCTAGTGATAAATACTTATATGATTTAACATTCAATTCTCTATATTTAAAAAATAATAATCTATATAATATATATTAATGAACATGACAACCAATTTTATTCTGCTTATCAATAATAACAAATAATAATATTTTTCTCAAATTATTAATCTCTAATATTTCAATCATTAATCATCAATCATAAGATGGACTCTAAATTCAAATTATACACTAACATAAAAAACTTGCCTGTGCTATACTAAAACAAAACTTTAAAAGTCAATTATAAAAAAAATATAATTTACAACTAAATCAAATAAATTTTAAATTCAGTTTTAAAATATATTATTTTTTCATAATATATATATGTTTAATTTTTATTTTGTCTTCCTAATACTATTTTTATAATATTCTCTTTTTATTTTTTATATTGTTTATATTATATATAGAGTATTTTTAAATTGCAAATTTAAAGCAAATGATATCATAAATAAAAAAGAATTAAAAGGGGTAAAAAATTCTATTCCTTTGGCAATTATCTATTGGTAAATTACTTTCTACCCTATACAGATTTGTCCTTAACGAGCCTTAGTGTATTGACTAATAAGATTGAGTTAAAAAAAAGTTGCAAATTTTAAAATAGGAAAATATCAGAAGAATATCTATGTGCTGTATTTGAAAAAACAGAAAAATATAAATACATATTAAATAAATATATATTTATGTAGGATGATTTTCAATGTTCATTTTTCAAGGGTATGCATAATTTAATTTTATTAAAGGAAAGGCAGGAAAAGTTCACTGATCCTGAATTCCTGGCTGACTCGTATGCGGTACCCTGCACCTGCAGCCTCCTAACTGAAACCAATGTGAGCATTACACGACAGAGGCCAGAAAGCACGTGACATGCACGTGGATAATCATTTCCTTCACATTCAAGAAAATGCCAATTAAACGCCCCACCTGTGCACCGGAAAATCTCAATGGCAAATAAGGAAGCTGCAACTAACCATTTCTTTTACGTGGCAATATCACATTACCGTCAAGAAGCTTCCTCCTCCTTTCCTCTTCAAATATCACACGACACGATAACATTTTTCTCGCCACGATATTTTATCTTAACCTCAGACCTAACCTAACACCCCCCCTTTCCCATTTATCGCCACGAGAGAATTACTCCAACCGAAAATAAGGGTCCCACATCCCTCCTTTACGCCACGCGGCAATCCGACGCTGATTCATCCTTATCAAGGGAATCTCACGCCCCAAAAATGTAAAATTCCCTACAACCCAAAATAAAGGAGAAAAAATAATTTTAATATAAAAAAATTATATAAAAACGAGAAAATGAAAAAGATATTTGTATAATGGCCCAGACCCGGGTCCACAAGCCCAACTAGCATCCCTTCATCTTCCGATATAAAGAAGCTTCACCGTTCATGCAATTCTCGCCCAGTTCTACCTTCGGTAACGTCTTCTCTGTAGATAATACCAAACCCTAGCTCTTTCTGTGCTTATCATCTCCATTGCTGCCCCTCATTTTCTTTTCCTTGACGGGAGATCTTCATTTCTCTTTCTTTCTGTTTTTACCGATCTTTTAGTTGTTAGATCTGCGTGGTGTGGGGTTATTTCGGTGCATAAGTTTTGTTTGATTTCTGCTTTGGAGCTTTTCATTTAGGATTTGTTTATTTTGGTTAACTTTCTTCTGAGCGGTAGTTGTGGGGATTAGAGAGAGAAGTAGGGTAAAAAGAGGGGGTTGGTCCGGTTCCGATAGATCTTCTTCTGCTTCTTTTGAGGGGGTAGCCGGGGCCTCGGCCTCGGCGGGTTTTAAAGCCCCCACCTGCACAAACTGAGAAGAAAATCATAATAATAATCCTAACTCTTTTTTAACCCAAAACAGATCGTCGCGGAAGAGGATGCCGGCCCTGGCTTGTTGCGTAGATGCTGCCCTTGCGCCTCCCGGCTACGCTATTCATGCCGGGGATAGCTCCCTTCAGTCGTCGATCCTATTTTCCGGCGTACCTCCGGCACCTACCACCACCACCGCATCCGCCATTGAAAACTCTCCTTTCTCTCATTGGTCACCTTCCCTCTCTGCCGCTCTCTATAAGATCGACGGATGGGGTGCTCCTTACTTTTCTGTCAACTCCTCCGGCAATATCGCCGTCCATCCTTATGGGATTGATACGCTGGCTCACCAGGAAATTGATCTCATGAAAATCGTGAAGAAAGTTTCGGATCCGAAGTCTGTGGGCGGGCTTGGATTGCAGCTGCCTCTTATTGTTCGCTTGCCTGATATCCTCAAAAACAGGATTGAGTCCCTGCAGTCAGCTTTCAATTATGCAATCCAGTCTCAGGGCTTTGAGGCTCATTACCAAGGTGTTTATCCTGTGAAATGTAACCAGGATCGTTTTGTTGTTGAAGATATCGTGAGATTTGGATCTCCATTTCGGTTCGGGTTGGAGGCCGGGTCTAAACCGGAACTCCTTTTGGCTATGAGCTGTTTGTGCAAGGGAAATCCAGATTCCTTTCTTGTTTGTAACGGTTTCAAGGATGCAGAGTACATTTCTCTGGCGTTGCTTGCCAGAAAACTCGCCTTGAATACAGTGATTGTGCTTGAACTAGAAGAAGAGCTCGATTTGGTTCTTGAAATGAGCAAGAAATTATCTATTAGGCCCGTGATTGGTGTTCGAGCTAAGCTGAGAACCAAACATTCAGGTCATTTCGGATCTACTTCAGGCGAGAAAGGTAAATTTGGGTTAACCACAACCCAGATTTTACGGGTTGTGAAGAAGCTTGAGGGAGCAGGAATGCTTGATTGCCTCCAGTTGCTGCATTTCCATATAGGGTCTCAGATTCCTTCCACTGCCTTGCTTGCTGATGGTGTAGGTGAGGCTGCACAGATCTACTGCGAATTAGTCCGTCTCGGTGCCCAAATGCAGGTGCTTGATATTGGAGGCGGGTTGGGAATTGATTATGATGGATCCAAATCTGGTGATTCAGATATATCTGTTGCTTATGGACTCGAAGAATATGCTCATGCTGTTGTGCAAGCTGTTAAGTTTGTTTGCGATAGGAAGAACATTAAACACCCGGTGCTTTGCAGCGAGAGTGGTCGGGCTATCGTTTCTCATCACTCCATTTTGATTTTTGAAGCTGTCTCCGCAAGCATGTCAAGTGCAGCCGCATCAATGACTTCTGCAGGGTTTCAGTATTTTGTGGATGGACTTACGGAGGATGCAATTTCTGATTACAGAAACTTAACATCTGCAGCTATGAGAGGTGAGTACGATACCTGCTTGCTTTATGCTGACCAGTTGAAACAAAGATGTGTTGATCAGTTCAAAGAAGGTAGTATCGGTATGGAACAATTAGCTGCTGTTGATAGTTTATGTGAATTGGTTGGTAAAGCTGTTGGATTATCGGATCCTATTCGCACATACCACGTGAATCTATCGGTTTTTACTTCAATCCCTGATTTCTGGGGTATTGGGCAGTTGTTTCCTATTGTCCCTATCCATCGACTAGATCAGAGGCCGGCCGTGAGAGGGATTTTGTCTGATTTAACATGTGACAGTGATGGAAAGATTGATAAGTTCATTGGCGGTGAGTCTAGCTTGCCGTTGCATGAAATTGAAGGTGGTGGACGGTACTACTTGGGGATGTTCTTGGGCGGGGCTTATGAGGAGGCCCTCGGTGGAGTTCACAACTTGTTTGGTGGCCCGAGCGTTGTGCGGGTTTCGCAGAGCGATGGACCCCATACCTTTGCAGTGACTCGCGCTGTGCCCGGACCATCTTGTGGTGATGTCCTCCGAGTTATGCAGCATGAGCCCGAGCTCATGTTCGAGACTCTCAAGCACCGTGCTGAAGAATATTGCCACCATGATGAAGACAGTGATGATAGCGATGGTGATCATCACATGGGCAATGCTACTTTGGCTAGCAGTCTTGCTCGCTCTTTCCGTAACATGCCTTATCTGGTGGCTTCTTGTTCATTGACTGCTTTGAATAATGGTGCTTTCTACTACTGCAATGAGGATGCTGCTGATTCTGCTGCTGGGGATGAAGACCAGTGGTCCTATTGCTGTGCTTGAGATTAGCTTCCCCCACCAACTTTGTTAAACATATTGTTGGTTTGCGTGTTTGCTAGAGGTCGTCGTGTTGTTTTAACTCTTATATTTAATTTTTCTGTCTATTCTTAATTTCCATATTTATCCTTTTATCTATGGGCAAAAGATGGAAGATGCAGTACAATCTTTTGCATTTTGTGATGAAAGAGGGGGATTGGGAACCGAATAATCCATCCTTTTGTAAATTCGGGATCTTCGTCCCTCTCTTTATTGCCCCTCCGGTAGATTTTTAAAAGTTTTTGGTTCAATATTGCCTTTCGTCTCTGCGCATATTCCTTTCAGTTTAATATATGCATGTTACAATACAATGCTCAGTCACTGCACGGCTACATGGAATGGCATTTTCATTTTTTATTGGTGGCTTTTTTGAATTAGTTGCTTTCTTTTCCTGATTTCTGATCTTGTGTAGGGCCTTCCTTTGGAGGTCAGATTATGTTTTACATATATATATATATATATATATATATATATTTTTTTTTTTTTTTTAAATAATAATTATTATATGGAGATCTGTCTTTTGTGAAAAGGGCTTAACAAATGGATTCTGAAATGAAATCATGTTATGTGGGGTCTAATTGTTTTTATTTTTCGGCCCCGGTTATAACAGTGTTTGGTATGTAACTTAGACTTTGGTGTCATAAATTACCTATCAATTGCTCGAATCAGTTGGTAATTGTTGACCGTTTCTATCAAGAAGAGATGAGGTTATTTTGCAATAAGCAGGGTTTTATTCCGTACAGTATGGTTGCCTTCTTGTGCATTTCTTCGAGTGGCGTCTCTCTTGTAGTTGTGTTTTGTTGGCCACAACTTTGTGGCTCCTAGCTAGCCTCATGACATCTTGTGGTCAAGAATTGGATGTGGTGCGATGCTATTTTGTGGGATACAAAATTTGAAGAGGCTAGTGGTTGGTTGTGAGACGCAAATTATGCCTTTAGAATGTTAGTGGAATTACAATTTGTAAAAGAAATGAATTATAAGGTCAAAATGTATCTTCATTAGAAAAGTTGAATGAAACTGATTCTCTATAAAACAAATTGACTGGGAGAAATGAAAATAGGAGACTTGAAGGTTGCAAATTGGTATTGATACACTGGTCTTTGCTTCACAAGTTACAAAATATTTTGTGGAATGAAACTAAAAGATCCACTTTAATTAATACTTCATCCTGATTAAAGATATTCGTAGGCCTCATTCACAGGTATGATAGCGTACTGCATAAACCTTTAACATGCATATTAAAACTTCTTTCGGGTTTATTTCAGTAGTCTTTGTATTAGTATTTGCTTATTTCTGCTTCGCTTTGACTTGGTTTTCTGATCTTCAGATGCTGGGTCTTGAAAAGAGTAGTACATTATGACGTCCTAAGCTGTTTTACCCTGAGGTGCCTGAACCTGGCTGGTATGAGTTAACAAAAAAAAAAAAGAGCAACAAAACTTTTTATATGGGCAAGATGTTCATGCTTTACTTGTGCTTCTTCTATTGGCAGTGAATTGTTTGCTGGTATTATGAAAATTGTTGTGAAGAAATCAAGAACGGCAAGTTTGATGTACATGGGCATAAAAGAACCGTCTAGTTTTTCTGTTCTAGTTCCCAGTTTTAATAGTCTTGCCAAGAAGCATCTCTTGCTATTGCATTCACGAGTTTCTTGGTTTAAGCAGGGAATTGGCCTAGTACGAAAGCCTTCTAACTGTTTTGGGCAAAGGATAAAATGATTACAAAATCCTTTTTTGACTTGCTCAATAATATGATAAAAAAGTTTAAACAAATTAGTATAGCTATTTTCCTATTATTGTAAAGGGACGAGAGTCCATAGATGCTCAATAAAATTTAGTTCTTAATAGAAGAGTTTCTCATTTCTTTACTCTACACTAAGCATGACAAGCTCTGGAGACCTGAGATATCTAATAATTTATTTCTCAATTTACTAAATTAATTTATACTGAGGATGGTACAAATACTGTAATTTTTAATATGGCATTATTAGCATTTGGTTTAAAAGTCTAAACTATTGAAGGTTATGTATGCTGTCTACTATATCCATGCCCACAACTTCTATTGATTTCTAGAAAGGAATAGATCACCATTTTATGCTTCCACTCTGCTTATTTTTGACAGAATAGACTTTATGTTACATGTGCTGTCTCATGTATGCGAATTGTTACAATCAGGTTTGGCTTATAATAGTTTCTAAGTGGTGAGTTCTATCCTCTGTCAGACCCAATTACTTTTTCCAAAACAAGATAATGCAAGAAAATTCATCGCTATAAAAGCAAAACGGATCTTTTGAAATGATTTCTTGATTTGCAGGTTTACGAAATATTTTAGTGTGGATTCTTATTCTTTTATTTTCTGGAACAAAATCATCTATGAAATGCCTTAAAATGCATGAGCAGTGAGTACATGTGAACTGATTGGGAAATTTAACCTGTAGAGTCAATAGCCCTTTTTCAGGGAAATCATTGACAGCTGATATGTTTCTTTCACCAACTGTCGGTATAAAAGTATTTCAAGTTTCTGATAATGTCTCTTTAAATATTTCATGTTATTCACATGCAGCTGATTATCTCTGTCTATGGCCCTACATCTTAAGGAAGCCGTTCCCAAGTGGCAATTTTTGTAACTTTCATTTCTGGATTTATGCTTAAAGCATAAGCTTTATCTATTCAATAGAGGACAAGTCAGAGGTTCCATCAATTTCACTTGCACTCTGTTTGGAGAATAAAGAGCATTATGGTATGCCTTGTAATTCTTATCTGTGTGAAGCTCGATTTTGACTTTTACCCATTGTTGGTAAAATGATCATTTGGCCAGAGCTTAAGCTTTCTCTATATTTTATCAGCTATATAAAGCAAGCAGCTATTTTTAGATTCATGGAGCAGCAACGGTGAACCATTTCTAATCTTATTCCTAAAAACTCTGATGATGATTTGCAGGTCCACTTATTTTATTTAATATCAAAGACAGCTCCATTTAGAAACAATTATGAATCTTGTTTGATGAGCAGGCTGGTGTACGGCAGCCTACATTATAACCATACAAAGCAATCTGAAACGCTGGCATTGAAATGGCATTCGAGTTTTCAGCTTTTTCTGTGTTTAACCTTTTGTTTTGTGGTGGTATATCAACTTCCAGTTGTTCAATTCCTCTGTCTTGAGGATTCTATCTCTTTGAAATATAAGTAGCTGGGATGTTGAAAGATATTAACTTAACTTACTGCATGATTTCCAAATTTTATCTAAACTTACATTTATCAGTTTCAGCTGGATATGAACACTACAGTACTATGCAGACCATCTTACTTGTGTTACTCTTGCAGTTAAATCCAGACATTAAATTCTTTGTTAATGAGATCTGTTTTCAAGGAAATGATACTTAAGAAGATTAATTTGTATTCTAATTAATTCTGGTTCCCTGTTTTATTAATCTATCTTTTGAATTTATTTTGTATGGCTGAAGCTCTCTTGAGGACAACTGGCACCATAATGAAGCAGTATGGGAGAATGTGAATGCCTTAATTCTTGTAAGCTATCTTGAGCTCGAACTTGTTTCTTAAAGTCCTACTCAAGTTTCAACTTGGATAACAGAGTTCCAGCTACATTCATTTACAGTTTATAGTTAAAAGAAACGTTGCTTTTTACAGACTCGAATTCGAATTTGAGAGGAGCTCGCTGAGGCTTGAGTTAAGCTTGTAAGTTTATCAAACACATTTTTTCCAAGCAGTTAAGCATTTGATGAGCAACTAGACTGACTTATTTAGAGTCCTACTCGGAACCAACATCAAGTCATGGTTTTCGCAGTTGGAAAGGGTATTTTAGGTAAAAAAAGGAAAAGTTACCACTAGTTTAGAGGGTTATTTCGATAAAAAAAATACTATTTTTCAATAATTAGTCATTGACAGTGGCTGGGAAAATTAGTTCTAGAAAGACGAAAAAGAAAAGGGCAGTGCACTAGGTTGCGAATGGCACAACATTCTCAGTTGCCAGCTCTATGTGAATGCACTCGGTGTGGGGATCAAACAACTATCTTTATCATTATTGACAGTGCTTTCATTCTGTTTTTTATTATGGGTGTAGGGTTTTGTGTTCTTAGTATATTGAGATGAAACTTGGCTTGATATTTATAAATAGATAGATATTTTGGTGTTTTAGGTGAAATCTCAATGTTAGAAACAGAACGTCCTTTGTTTGCAAGAGTTGAAAATTATATGTAGAATAAGAATTCCTTCTCATCTAGAATTTAGTATAACGTTTTCTTTACTTTTATCACAAATGAAAGATCGGAAGAATAACATTTTGTTTCCTTTATTACTTTTATCACAAATGAAAGATTGGAAGAATTTTAAATAAGTGGTGTTGTTGTTGTTATGTACACTTTCACTAAATTGTTCACATTCAAGGAGTATGATACAGTTCTCAACAGAGTTATTGCTTTTTGTTTAATGGAGAATAAGGCATCAACCAATGCTTTTGAAGTTCACGAAGCTATTATGACCACCAACAGGATTAGAACATCAAGATTGACATTTTAACATTTTCCTTGGAAGCTGGTAATTTCCTGATATTTCTTTTGTGCTATTTGACAATCCCAGCTAGGAGTATAAACGGCACGCATTATGCTCTTCATCTTTTTTATCTTGGCAGGTGTCAAGTATGAGTTTCATGAGTTCACTTTTGGAAAGCATAATCTTTGCTTAAGATTTATTTAGATGGTCGATGATTGTTCAGTTTAGGTTTTATTTTTAGTATCTATTCTTTCAGATAAATTATTGTTGGCTCTAACCAGAAGAAGTTTGGATTTATACTTAATATTAATACGTAATTAAAAAACCAGATCAAATTAGTATTTATATATTAAGGGTATGTGCTAATAACCTAAACAAATTATTTTAAATTCATAGGAAAGGTTTATTTATGATAAAGACATGATTATTCAATTTTTTGAAATTATTTTTCTATAAATCCTTTTTTTCTAAGAGTAGTTTTATATATCAGTGTTAATTTTGACAACCAAATTTCAGAATCACACCGTGTTTAATTGGACCCATTTAATTTTATAATAGAGAAAAAATGTTGTACTAAAATCACTAATTTAATTGGCAACTTTTGTGACAAAAAATAACTCATATTATTAGTAGTTAGCAAAAGGTAATCAAAAGAATAAACAACAAATTTTATTCTATATTGATACCAAATAAAATGGTGATTTCAATAAAAAAAAAAAAAAAGTCAATTGTGAAAGGCTTAATATATTCTTTAATCCTCAATTTTAGGTTTTGTTATAATTTCACTCTAATTGTGTTAATTCACAATGAATTTTAATATTTTATTGTAAATTTACTCTGATTTGCCTTTATACCAATTTTAGCATGAACTTTAATATTTTATTGCAATAGCACCCTAAATTATAATTAAAATTAAAATTGTAAATAAAAATAGGTTAACTTTTGACATTGTGCTTAGATTAACGTAATATATTTATATGAGTGAAAGGAATTTGGGTTAATAATAAGGACAATCCATATTGTTATTTTTAATATTTTAAAATTATTTCATTAATTGATAATAAATAATATTTAAAAGTTATTTTTGATACATAACTGCTTTTTTTAAAAAAAAAATTAGAATATGACTGTGTATTATATTCTATTTTGATAAAAAATAATACAACTTTTAATAGTTTGAGTAAAATAAATAAATAATAGCTGTATTTTAGATTTTATTATTATTTTAAAATTTATATTAAAATCAATCGTAATAATAATTATTTTCTAATTTTTTTTAAAAAATTGTGTATTAAATAATTAATTTTTAAATAGTACTTATTATCAATAAAAAAAATAATTTAAAAATATTAAAATAGTAATTGTTTTTTACTATTAATCCAAAGCTCCTCATTCACATAAACATATTAAGTTAATCTAAGTACAAGATTAAGAGTAAACTTTTTTTTACTTACAATTTAAATTCTAAATATAATTTAGAATGTCATTGCAACAAAAGGTTAAAATTCAGAATGACATTTATATAAATGTTAAATTGAAGTGAAATTACAATAAAATGTTAAAGTTCAGAATGAAATCGACAGAAAAGTCAATCATGGTGAAATTGCAATAAAACTTAAAGTTAAAGGTGAAACAATATATTGAACATTACAGAATGAATTTTTCCATTCAGTGGTTTTAGTATAAATATAGAATAGAAATACTAATCAACTGATAGTGATTTATTAAAAATTCACCATATTAATTAATAATTTTAATTAAAAAATATTTATTTACTCAAAATATTTTTTCACCGAATCATTAATCATTTGGTGCATAAATATTTTTAATTAAACTCCTTGAATGATTGTGGATATAAACGTTGAGTACAAAAAAAACATAAGAGAAGATGCATTCGGCCCATAGCATAATAAAAAGTCTTCAAGGTTTGGTACAAAAACACGTGTGGATAAATATTAATTTGATTAATTTTTTACATGTTAATTATTAAATATTTTTTACATAATACGGTTTTAATTCGAAATACTTTATTATTCTTGATAAATTATAACCGTGTAAGAGAGCTTATGCATTTAATTTTTTTATTGAAACTACTATTTTTTATGTGGTTGTTTTAATGAAAAATAAAAATTATTTTTTATTGCTTTCATTGCTTGATGCTGACTACTTGTTATTAAGACTTATGTTAATTTTAAATTGCAAATCACCCGATTGAGTAGTTGGTTTTGGTCCTGCGTTCTCTTTCCATGGGACGATAAATATTAAATTTATAAGTAATTTCTTGTTAATAATTCTTATAAGTACACTTTTCAAAAAAAAAAAAAAAAGTTCTTATAAGTACATTATTTTTGTGGAAGTTGCTCGAGGCACATTTTCACTAATTTATCCATAACTCAAAGGTCTGGACTGAAAGGCTTAAGTGGGCCGGTTTAATTTCCAGGCAAAGCCCAAGAAAACTGTAGAAAACGTGGCAGACAACGACGTGGCGTGAACAATACGCATCGGAGCGCATCGTAGCCTTTTCGATATTCCCTCGTTACTTACTAATCCCAAATCAGTATTTCTTCTCCAGTTCCGAACTCTACAATTCCCAAACAATTTTCTTTCCTCGTCGATTCAGGTATTTCAAATTCCCCTTTCAGTTTCTACTTCTTTAAAAAGGAAAAAAAAATTCACTCTGTTTTTGATTTATTTAGATCTTGAATCTAAATTGTTGCCTGTTTGGTTCACCGGAAAATTTCCCACGAGTAATCGATGCAGAACCTTTAATTCTCAATTTGGTTTTTGAATTCCTTTGCTTTTCTTTTAAAAGAGCTAAATTATATTGTGTTTCTGTCAATTTGAGTGTATGAAGTAACCAACTTTTATATTAATTTCGATTGGAAATTTTCAAATTTTGTTTTAGACGAGAATTAAGTCATTACATTTGTTTTTGTTTGAGCTCTATTGGTGTAATTAATGGTTTCTGTTTTTTTTTTTTTTATTCCGGTTGTAATGAGTAATTTGAAACGAATGCTTTTTTTTTTTATGCAGGGTGCGATTGAAGGTTGATTGCCTGGTTTGACTATTTGCACGCCAATACAATATGGTATGTTTAACATTATTATGAAGTTTAAAAAAAAAAAAAAAAACTCTTTTATTATTATATTAATCATTGTTTCAGTCATAATGACGGTTTTAGAATGATTAATAGTTTCGATTTTTTTTTTCTCTGTTCAAATATTTCTGTTTAGTCTGGTCAAATGGGTTAATTGTATTTTTGGCGAAGGGTAGTCTTAATCACTGCACTTAAGGTTAATTCACATGGAATTCATTTGGTACATGCTTTCGTAAGTGTATGTCAAAGTAGGAACAAGTTTATTTAGCAGCATTCCATGCGCAATACATATATATATATATATATTATATATGCATTTTGCATGCAAAGATACTTATAAGTGAAAGCTTCTACCAGAATGATTGGGTGGTCTGTTAATCATTATCATCATACTAGTATTATTATTTTACTTTAATTTGTGGATTGTGGCGTTGCAGTTTTTCGATGGATATGGATATCATGGGACGTCATTTGAGCAGACCTACCGATGTTACCCTGCATCATTTATTGAAAAGGTTAGATCTTTTTTTCATTTGTTCTTCACTCAATAAACTGAAAGGCTTCATTGGCTAAATTATTCATATCCAATCAGGAATCTTCGGTGTTCTTATGTCATAACAATAGGGATTGAAAGTTTACTCATTTGTTATTCTTTCTATGGTTCTGCGCTGAAGCCTGCATATTAATTACAAAAAAATTCTTCTTCTCTTCTCCTCACTCTTCTTCCCTCCAAAATTAACAGAAGAGGAAGCGTTCTATTCTTATATTCTGATTATGCATGAACCTGTAACTAGGACTCAACAGGCTTTATTCTTTGACCATGTAAGGTTTAATAAGCATACTCTCTTTCTCATGATGCTGATTTTTTTCCCTTTTTTATTTATTTTCTCAACTTTCCTGCAGCCTCAAATTGAAAGTGGTGATAAAAGTAAGTCTTCAAACCCATGTACTTGTAGTTCTCTGTTTATTGTTCTTTCCCTTTAATTTTTATGTCATTTTTGTTTCTGTTGTTGCAGTTATAATGCCTCCTTCTGCCCTCGATCGCCTTGGTTAGTTGTTTTAGTTACTTGTTTTACAATTACATTTGTGTAATGGTGCTTTAAGTTATTTTGATTTGTAATGAATCATGATCTCAGATATAGAATACTTTTCTTGGACAAAATCATGCAGCATCTCTACATATTGACTATCCAATGCTGTTTGAGCTCCGGAATGATGCTGCTGAACGCATCTCTCATTGTGGGGTTCTGGAGTTTATTGCAGAAGAAGGCATGATTTATATGCCCTACTGGGTAGGCATTAATATTTTTGCATTTATGGCATTCTAGTATGGTTTTACTTTATGTCCCTTGAAGAGCAACAACTTTACAACACCAACCAGTCCTTAATACCTGCATTGATGTTTTGAACTTTTTTCAGATGATGGAAAACCTCCTCTTACAAGAGGGAGATATAGTGCGAGTGAAAAATGTGACTCTTCCAAAGGGAACATATGTTAAATTACAGCCTCACACGAAGGACTTTTTGGATATATCCAATCCAAAAGCTATGTGAGTTTATGTCCTTATGCTTAGTTGCTATTAATGAGAGATATATGCACAGTTGTTATGGGTAAGATGATACTACTGTGGCTTTGCAATCTGATGAGTTTTTAGAAATTTAGATGTGACGTCAGCATGACTAGCTTACCAACCTGCCAGTAATTTTTCTCAATGAAATTAATAAGAATTTCTTTGAGGCTCTTCACATGGGATGATCTCTTGTTTAAATGAAAATCTGGTGTCAGTGTTGTACAAAAAGAAAAAGAAAGGAAAAGAGTTTGTGTTCGAATGCATGCTTCACTTTTGGATATGTGATGTACCTACAGAAAGCCATTATTCAAGCTTGGTTATTTTTCCTTTGACATTAACCGTCCTCTTGGATCTTGTAGAACAGTCTCTCGGACAAAATTTGGCTTATTTAGTTGCAGATTTTGTTTTCTTGTCATTTTCTTTGGAATTTTACAGCGAATTCAGAATGCTTTTTCCTATTATCCTGAGAAGTTTTACTGGATATCATGCCAAACACAAGTTTTAAGTTTCTCATAGACATAGCAATATGCGTGTTGGACATGACACTTGTGTGCCTAAAGCTTTAAAATAATCCCCTTGTATTGAGTCTCATGTCACGTGGCCAATAGAGAAGTGAAAGAGGCTGGATACAGACAACTTGTTTTTGTTAACTTGAACTTAGAGGAACAGCATAGGATTTTTTTTTTTAGTCGGGATAAGTGTGTGTTGGCTGGCATGGGAAGATGCATTGGATTTTGCCTTGTTAGTTCAATTTGTGTTTTTCATTGTCCTGAGAACTAAACATCTTTATACCCATCCACACAATGATTCTTTCCATTATGTTCTAGATAACATCTGATATAATGAAAACAACTTTGTTATTGACCTCTTCTGTTATTATGTCTTAGATTCCTATTTATGACTTGACCAATTTTTCCATGCAGTCTAGAAACAACATTACGGAATTATTCCTGCTTAACAACTGGGGATAGTATTATGGTGGCATATAACAACAAAAAGTATTACATTGATATTATTGAAACAAAACCTTCCAATGCAATAAGTATCATTGAGACAGACTGTGAGGTGGATTTTGCACCTCCACTGGATTACAAGGAACCTGAAAAACCAGCTCCATCTATTCCACAAAGCAAGGCAACGTCTCAAGGTGCATGTTTCCCTGTACTTGTCTTTTTCGTTTATCCTGATTTCTTGTCTGTGACATGCTTCCTTGTGCTATTCCATGTTTTTTGTACTTTGCACTATGAATTTCCTGTAATGCAATAATCCTTATTTTCATAATTTTATTTTTTAGTGAAAATTTCCATTATCCAAAAATGCATGCTTCTGCTAAGGTACTTTATGTTCTGTTTCACTGCGCATTTGTGTAATTCTCCTCACCTTCTGCAATGGTGCTAGAAGTGAAATCAAGTGATGGCCCATAGAATATAATTATTGATGTTTCTTCTTCTGAATCAAATGGCTTCTTGTTCAATTTTTGGTTCTTCTGCCCATAAAACCAGCACGGAATACTAAAGATCCTGCTTATTCAAGTTTGGAGAAGTTGTCATCCATTCATTTCTTTTTCAATTTTATGATGCTAACTATATCTTTACTTTGAGCAGTTGAAGAGGATCCTGCTGAAAATGAACCAAAATTCAGTCCTTTTACTGGAGTGGGAAGACGCTTGGATGGAAAACCTTTGAAGCAGCAGCCTGCCCCAGTTTCTTCACAAGGGTCCAAAGACAAGCAACCTGCTGTCCCTGATGGTAGGGGACAACCTTCTGTGGGGTCTAGTTCACAGAATACCGCACGGCAGTCGCAAGGAAAACTAGTATTTGGTTCAAATGTTAGCCGTGCTCCCAAGGAAACTCAGAAGGTATACTCTCTCTCTCTCTCTCTCTCTGTTTTTTTTTTTTTTTTTTTTTTCGCTTATCATCATTTGGAATAAGATTGCTTTCTGTCATTGAGTCAATATATTGACCACAACTGTTTTAACGAAAATTTTCATCTTTTGATCATATGCAGGAAGCTGGAAAAGAGACCAAAAAAGAGCAAAATGAAAAGAAAGAAGAACCAAAGTTCCAGCCTTTCACAGGCAAGAAGTATTCATTGAAGGGTTGATCTGTATTATCCGACAAACCTTTTTAACTTGTTATGCTTTACTCATACTTGATCAGGCAAAAACAATAGAATTATGTGTTTATATGGGATGTTGTATTATTGAAAGATGGAATTTTAGGTTCCAATGGGAAGCAAGGAGTACATACCCTTGTTTGACATGATTTTCGAGCTTCAAGTTGACTTTTGGTGTTCCTGTTGTTCTATCTCTGTGTATAGTCAACCTACAAGCCAAGCATGAGCATCATGATGACGAAGGTGATGTAGGTTTTGAACTTGAATTAAAATATAACAGGGGTTGGTTTCTTCTTCCTAATTTAATAACCATTACCAAATATTGAGAACAATGATTTTAATTGTTCACAAAGAGAGCTGCTGGCTTGAGGTTTACTAGGCAAGAAAGCTTCTTTCCTTTCATTTAGGCCCAAGGAACCATTTAGATCGAAGGCAGGGCCCATAGCTAAAGAAAGTTGAGATTTTTTTTATTTGGTTAGATAAGAGCATCTCCAATTCTAAGATTGTGATGTGTGAATAATAAAGTGATTGAATATTTATTTATAGATAATGAATTTTAATTTTAAAAAACTATCCTAGTATTATTTGTAAATCTTCTTTTATTTACTCTGTTTTGGATCTATAATTTAATATTCAATCAATGATTAAAAAGTAAAAAATGTTAACATTGTTTAAGAGATTCTCTACAAATAGGTGTAATAGACAATGTTTATTTATTTTGTTGATATATCAGCTTTGACATTCTAAATAGGAGAGTATTTGTTCAAAATTTTTTCAATAAGAGCAATTTTTTGATGTTTTTATAAAATATTGAATTTAATAAATTATTGGAATTTCAAATCTAATCAATTTAATTAAAATTTGTTACTTCAGACTACTTTTTAAAGTGAAAATTATAAACGTGTTTTCACATTATGTTAAAATTAACTACTCTATTTTCGTATTTTTTTAAAGTATATTACTTTTTTTCCTTTTTTTTTTATTGTTATAGACTTTTATTGTTTCGTGTAAAAAATTTAACTTTTTCTGTTAAATAGCTTATGAGAGGAAATAGATACTCTTTAACTCCCTTTTAAATTTGCAGTTTTCTACTATATATGTCTCTTGAACTAAGAAAATATCTGCATGGTTAAATAAATCAAGATGAAAACAACTCTGCTAGAAGAAAATCGAAGTGTTAGAACAGAATCTGGAGGTCTGATTTGTGAATGTGTTGCGTAAATCTTTGATTTTTACAATATATGCATTGCAATTTTTATCAATGGTGGATTGTTGCCCATACATTTGACGAAGAGGGTCCGAACAATTATTTAAATTCTTGAGATCTGATCGTTGATCTGTTATCGGAAAAACCACAGATGATCATCAATATGTCATTGGATTTGTTTGGAGGTGCCAGGTGTGAGCATTGTGATACTGGGAGCATGGGTTTTTGGGGCTGCAATTCTAAGGGGCTCCTGTATTTTCTTACCCATTTAACGTTTAAAATTGACTAAATTGAACGGAACGACGTTACAGTGTAATAGAGATAAAATAGGATTACAAAATAGTGTATTTTTTTTAAAAAATACAGGGACAATTTCATATTATAACAAAATACAATGGTAAAATCATAATTTTCCCTATGAAAAGATGTAAACAAACACGTAGTTCATATGGTCTAATTAACACATGCAAAACAAATTAATTGGCCTAGCTAGCAATGTCTTTGCTATATGCAATATCACTCTGATTCCCATATAGCTTTTCTGACCCAACTGGAATTATTCCAACTAAGATAGAACCCATCTTCCTTCACAACCCAAAACACCTGTCTATGATTTCTATCTCTACGAGGCTGAAAAGCATGCCAAACTTGAAAAAACTCTCTCCAAACACTATAACATTTGTACAGACCTTTTTCTTTCACTGTCCAATTGTATTCCTCACCCGCATCAAGACTGCGCGGGTCAGTACTCGTGCTTTTCGACGAACACCTTATCTGCATAGTTTCTGAGCTCTTAGGTAACCCATTGATAATGTAAACAGTTGTGGCTTCATCAGTCATTGAAGTTGAAGCAGCAAAGAAGAAGCTTGATATGGTAAGACTAAGAAAGATTTTTAAATGCTGCCTCATTTTTCTCATTCTATATCTATGATTACTCTTCTTCATTTGTGCTCCTTTTTGTAGCAAAATTTAATGATTAAGGGTTTAGATTTTTTGTTAATTAATTATAATGCAATTATTGTATGTTAATTAAAAGAGGGACCATAACCCATGATTATTATTGTTGAAGAATATACATTCCACCAAACACTAACAAGTAGTGGAGAAAAAAGAAAGTACAAATGGTCTTGCTGATTTTCAGGGATTTGGTAGGTTTGTTAGTGGGTTGATTTGGTTCAATTTGAATACAATAATAGAATCAAATTTAAAGTGGTGGGTTGAAAAAAATTAAAATTGAACTAAATCATCAAAATTATTAAATCATACTAATCTTTAGTGATTTAATTTGGTGGTTTAAGTGGTTTGAAAATGAAAGAAGGGAAATTAAACTTTATTATTGATCTAGTTAACAAAACAAAAAGATTAATGTTACACTAAATATGAAAAATAAATTAACACAGTATAATTATATTTTGGCTAAAATAACTTCTACTGATTTCACTGATTTGTTGAGTTTAGAGAGAAAAAAAAAAAAAAAAACTACCCAAGATATATAGTTCATAATATTATTTCAAACCATCTAGCCTCTCAATGAATGGAAGACACAAAAACTACAACTTACAAAACTGAATCCTACTTCATAAATTACATTTCATTCCTATCCCCAAAGGAACCCTTGATCTAGAAGAATAGCAACATAATCAATTTGCAACTAATCCTCCCCAGTGAGATAAGCGCTAGATCACTGTCAAAATGAAAATAAGTACTCCTTAAAGAACCATCTCCAGCTAGACTAATTGTCAAAGCTCAGCAAAAATCTTTAGAATTCTCAGTTCTCAGTTCTACTGCATCTTATATGTACTAACCCAATATAAAATTGACTATATGAACAAAGCAAAGGTTCTTTTGAGTACACATTTTTTACTACATAACAAATAGAACAATTCATAACTCTGAAAGAATCGTTCACTTACAAGGGGAAAAAAAAGAATAGCTACAGATGTAAAAATAACAAGTTCAGCCTTTTGACTGAATTCCGCATATATGCCTCTTATGATTTACTAGGTTTGATTCTCATCCAAAAGAATAGACAAATGTATAAATGTACTCTTTCATGAAAGAATGGTTTTGAGCGCATCTCTCACATACTGGTATTTAAAGTGGAAACCTAATTCCTTAGCTCTCTTAGGAAGCACCTTTTGTCCATCCAAAACCTATTAAGGAACTCAATGAGCAAGTCTCATCAACTTGTAATGTTCATGAATGAGGAAAACTGGAAAGCTTATGTTCTTACCACAGAAGCACCTTCTCCAAGGACAGCTTTCAGGGCAAAGTCAGGTACAGGCAGCCATGAGGGTCGGCCAAGGACATTTCCCAGTTGTGCACACATCTCTGCCAGCCGAACAGGATTTGGTGCAGTTCCATTGATAACTCCTGACATTTAGATTAACCAAAATTGGGTTCAGTGTCCTCGGCCAATGAATTAAGGCCCATCACAAACAGAAGCAGATATCATCTGCTTGGAAACAGGCGATACATTTACCAAATCAAGCAATGGAGTTTATCTATCAAGTAATTTATAAACCCAAGTTAATGAATTACACTTTTACCATTAAAAAGTCCACAATGAGGAAAAAAAGGCATAAGGGCTCTATAGACAACAAAACAAACGTATGGCCTTTGTAAAGAATTTCCCTTCATAGAAATAAGTGCCCATAAATGTCTCATCACAAAAGGAGTGGACAAGGAGGTATCAAATACTCATGCATCGATAAATTATAGCCCTTATTCTAACTTTGAGCAATCAAAAGAAAGAGTACCTTCGTAAGATGGATTCAGTAAAGCTTCATAGATAAGATTTACTATATCCTCCAAGTGAATCCAGGAAAACCTGCAGCCACAAGAACATCATAAGGAAGAGGAAAACCACATGCTTGACTCATGGGGACAAAAAGTGGTTCAACATGATAATCACGTACTACAATAACAGCGACTATGAAGGGTCCTCCGTATTCTATGTGAGAAAAGTCAGATAACCATCATAAACTTTTACTGTAATCAAATTGTACATCTCCAGTAGAGGTATTGAAGTTTTTATTTGTTCTTTATTGATAGCTTATCTTTGAAACAGAAGTAATTTGTTTAAAAATGATCAAAAACAGAAACAGGAAGTGGACTATGAAGGAACAAAGAAGATTAGGACCATTTTTTCCCGATAACCTTTGATAAAGTTAATCTCTTTAACAAATTTCCGAATGTCTATGTCTAAACAATTACACTAGTTCACCGACAAACAGAATACAAATGAGTAAAAGCAGGCATTTCTTCCAAATTCTAATCAAATGATGTCTTGGTAGCAGACAGATGTTTCTTTTCCAGTGTACTAATGGTAACATACCATTGTTGTCCAGAGCCCAGAGGTCCACCAGCAAACATCATGAAGAGAGGGATCATTTTAGCTGCAAAGGATCAAAGATGTGAGTATGTACATAGCAACAAAGCAAGCTATCCAAGAGTGTATTAGTCACAGATTTGTTAGTTGTTCTATGGATGTAATTCAACCTATGCAGTCAAGAGATAAAGGCTTTATTTATGTGATTGGAACACTTCAATCAAATGAAAGAGCACCTCTTTGACAGTAATCATAATAGATAATACAATGAAGAGACCAAATGAATCTGAATGACATTAGGGGAGTCTCTCTGACTAGGTATATTACATGACACAACCAAGCTGAGTTCAAAGTATAATATTTAGAAATTGCCATCTATTTTGTGCTGAAGTTGGTGACCTATCAAGAAAAAGTTGCAAGAATAAAAAATGACTTCTTCTAACCCCTCTGTGCCAGGATATTGAGAAGTTGAGAACCTAAACACAATCACTTTAAAAATTGAGTTCATACCCAAAGCACCCCCGTCTTTACCAAGAACAACACCTATGCGAATAAGTGCTAATCTCACATCCTTATTTACTTTGAGTGCTGTTGCTTCCCATTCTCTGCAAACCTGAATATACTAAGTTTGTTAGTGGAAGATGACAGTATCGAGATTTCAAGTCTGAATCATAAGGTTGAAATCGTGTTCCATAAATTTTATGCCACTGAAAAATGTTTTTCTTATTGCATTTTGTTCTAAATTCTCAGTTTATAGAAAGCTAGATGCCAGCCACACAACTAATAAAATTTGTCATTTTCATATGTCCATATTAATGTAAACAGAACTATGATTAATTGATTTCATACATGTATCAGTTTAACATAGGGAATGCAATGTTAAAGCTGAAATGCCATGGAATTAGATTGGGAATGCTTCATTTCAATTCCTGATGATGCTAATGGGAAATCTAATTTCAATTCTCTTCAAAAGGAAGAGTAGGATTCCTTATATCAAGTAATCACTTACTCCCCATCTCCCCTGGGCCCATCCACCATATCCAATCACATTCGGATAAGAACAAAATTTGCCAAATCATGGATTGTCAAATTTGGCCTACCTAGTCTACTGAGAAAAATAACATGTACTTTCTTTCATAGAAGTAGGTACGGTAACATTTTGCAACTGATGCATGTAAATGGATCTATTTTTGCCAAATCTCTTGTCTTTTAATAGAGGTAATCCACCATCAGTTAATATTTTAAGGCTTTTTGTTGCTCATTTGTCTTCATCAAGACTTGCAAACTTCCAAACGGTAAAATACATTAGCATATTGTGACTCAAGTAATACATTGAACTATATAATATCAAAGAAAACTGGGCACTTCATAGCAGACTTATTCAAGGCATAAAATTCAAGCAGTTCTGAAGGAGTCAAGCAGCGTACAAAATAAAAACATGAGATCACTTATATTTACCTCAGCCAAGTAGTCATTTCCAGATGGACTATGTTCATCGAATACTTGGGTTTCACTACTTCCTGAGAATGAATGAACAAAAATGAGGGAAAAAGGCAGAAAAGAACCGAATGAAATCATGCATTCCAGAATCTTCATATCAATTATAAGCAGATATTTTATGATCTGTTCCCCATCGGTTTAAAAATTCCAAGTCAGTTGCTCTAAAACTAGAATTATGTTGAAGGCAGACTGGGAAAAAATCAACAGTGTCCAAGTGAAAACAAGCAAACAGGCTTTAGGGGCAAAATACAAATGAAAAGGGAGATTTAAAATTAGCCATGGTAGACAAAAACATGAGAGGAAGTTTTATTAGAACAAACCATAGTAACCAACAGCTGTTGCACTGACCAGAACAGTAGGACGAACTCCTTCTGGTGAATCATTTATTAAATCTACAACCTTCAAAATAAGTTAAAGTTGCTAGATAAATGAATAATAGAGAGAAATTGTAGACCAACTGATTCAAGTTCATAAGCATCCTTCTTTCAGATGAGGAGAAAAATAAGAGAGGGGAAAAAGAGGGAGAGAACGGGGAACTTAACCTTCCCAGAGAGAAATGAAGAAAATAATTCCTTACCTTTGAGGTGACCCTAATCCTGCTTCGTTTAATCTCTTTCTTGATCTGCAATACCATAATAGATTTATTCAGGAAAATGTGAAAATTACATAATTCACCAGAAAATGACTCTAGCATTAGCATGTCTTGGTTATTATGGAGTTTAAACATCCTGAAGAATAATTAAATAAGATATTCAGATTCACTGCAGAGACAGATATTGCCCTTAAAAAAATTCATTTACTATCATATGCTATTAATTATATATGTGAGTACCGACAACAAATATTTAGATGGTTTAGTATCCCAGACTAAAACAGTAATAGAACAATAGGTGTCTGCAATGTTAAAAATAAGATTTTTCAAGGAAATTTCTTTTCATGTTACCATCATATTATCAAACCACTACTATGTATTATATTCAACACACTGTGCATCAAAGGCATCAAGTTATAAGTATAACATCTTAACGGATTTGTGGTAATAACAACCAGTGTTGCACTAGGAATCATGGACACATACATGGGGGAACCCAATAGGCCCGCAATACTTACCTCAGATGACCATCTTGTACTGATGGGCATTCCTGCCAAATTTACAACAGCATTTGAACCCTGAATGCAGCCTTTCCAGTCTGGCTCCTCAGCAATTACAATTCCAGGGAAGTCCTTGACTGCATATTCCATCAAGTAGAAATACTTAGTAAAAACATGCCAATAGCAAATTGCATAGTTTATCGTATATATCCCTGGAAAGAAGCATGCTATCAACATAAAAAGAATGAAACTTTCCTCTCTGTTCTAGAAATTTAGCCTCTCTAACTAGTAAATTTATATAAAATTTGTCAATGGTAATCACAAGTGCAAAAAATCAAAAGTATTCATTACCTTCTTACCCGGAAATATTAATTGAGCTTTAGATCTGGAACGCGTCAAGACATGAATATAATGATTATCTGCAACGAAGGTAGATTAAGGAAAAGTAACTCGTTTGATCCAAATACAGATTATTCAGAATTGATGTTGCATTAAACAATACAATTTAATTTTGAACAACAACAATAAACACATCTAAGCTTTAATCCCTACTTGGGACAGCCACATAAATTTTTGTTTCTATTTTGCTGTGTTCATAATTAAGTCTACAATAATGTCAAGAAATAGCAGATCTTTTAAGACAATTTCCCTCCATGTGATTCTAGGTCTATGTATTGCAATTAAATTAGAGTACATGGGATCTACATAGGACATGATCAAACAATCTCAGACGTCCTTATGTCATTTTATCCCAAATTTGTACTACTTGTACTTTTTGTCAGATATGCTCATTTATAATCTTGTCCAATTTTACATTACCACAATCATCCTAACATGTCATTTTGCTCCATTCTTGGGAATATGTCGGGCATTTGGGGCGCATCATTCACTCTCTTACGGTATTGCAGGTCTTATCTTTCTATCAAATAGCATATAGCACTAATTCATTTCATCCATCCTCATCGATCATGCTACCCTTTTGGAAAAAAAGAGCCTAAATATCTGATTGTCTTTATTTAGGCACCACAATACCATCCAATCTCACCATAGGGAATCCACTTGGAGTTGATTGGTGAATCTGATAACCAATAAGGTAACTCAACTATGAATTCCTCATTTAGGTTTCAAATGCAAATTGTTTCACCATACTATTGCAAAAATGAAAATCCTCATGTCCAGTAAACTTCATCAATGCATTCTTGCCAAACAATCGTACACGATGAACAAATTTAAGCCCCAGAAATTTAAATTACAAAATATTTCAAGAGGGAAGATGGGATGCTTTCACCTATCAGCAACCCAACACAGTTAAAGCCAATAATTCAAATTTCATAGATTATGGATGGATTTCGAGATTCACAGAGACAAAGATGATGATCCGGACTAGCTGAGATCATAAGTAACCATCATATCATGATATGCTGAGAACAAATATCTTGGGAGAAATTATACAAAAAGAATGTTACAGAACGATACTCCACATGAAGACAACAAATCAAAATGTTCACAATCACATCGAACAAAAGCTTTAAGTTTTCAATGATTAATGTTATAGAGAGAAACCTGCATGCAGTCTTTGCACTAATCTTCTACCAATAAAACCTGTAGCTCCTGTTACTGATACAGTCATCTGATTTGCCTGCATCAACTTGCAAGGAGTCAAAAAGAAAATGCAAGGAACCATACACCCTAGATGACATTCCAAACACAAAACGATTGCATGGTAGTTTATAATTTTTTGAATGGACAAGGCACAGGGAATCAAGCATATCCTTTTTAATTTTTAGCAGCCTTGACTTGATTATGTTCCTCTTAACAGAAAATGTTCCATGAAGTGAAAACCTAGACCTTACCCTGGTTTATGCAAGAATACTACGCATGCATAACAGAAATGAAAGATATAATTTAGTCAAGAAGCCCATGCGGCTAAAATTCTTCAATTGTATTAAATTCAAATAATAATATAGTAAAATTTAACCACGAAGTAAAATTTCTCTGTGGACCAAACTTTTTATATGATGACAGTGTCGAAGACAACCTTTATTAACTTCAATAGCCAACAACACTCAAGTTCAATTCACACCCAAAAATGTTTACGATGGCTAAGCAATGTAACTTCCCTTAATGAATAATCATTGCTCAAAGGACAAAATACACGAGAAATGCCATTATTATTAATGTGTATTACCAATTTACCATGACCATGAAACTTTGAGTAGAATGAATTTGAGGGATCAATCCAAAACCAACAAGCAAAGCAAAAGCACAAGAGATTAATTATGGAATGTATAATTTGAAAACACCAAGATATACAAAAATTTCAACAAAAAGAGTAATAGTAAACAGAGTTTGAAGAGCACACCTTTTGGGTTTGATCAGAGGTGGCGCAACATACACTCATTCTCTTAGTATCAAGCTTCTATAACATAAGACAATATTACTCATAAGAAAAAAATAAAAAAAAAATTCTTCAGAACCGACAAAAAGAAAAGGGTTGCAGAGAGTGGTAACACTAACGGAAGAAGCTTGAGGAATGTGCAGGGAAGATGGAGAGATAGAGTGAGTCCATGTTAAAGAAATAGCTCTGCTTGACACCACCATTCCTTTAGCTTCCAAAATTTTGCCTTTGCACTCAAAAGTTCAAATTTTCTGTCTTCTATTCTCACTTTCTGTCAATGGGTTTGCTATAAGGACATTAGAGGAGAAAAAGGAAAAGGAGGTTCCTTCATTAATCATCGTGTTTGATTTGGAGCCACACCAACCGCAGCACCACCATATCCAATCACAGGCAACAATCCAATTACTTTTTTTGCAATTCTAGTTTGAATTTGGGCCTTAAAGAAGGCCCATATTGTGTTTATTAACCCGACCCGGTTCAAATCCACTTTGAATTCGAAATAATAGCTATGTTAATAAATACCACCTCTGTCTCTCTATCTGAACCGAAAAGAAAAGACAGTAATGGCGATGATGATGCAATGGTGCGGCGCAGTAGCGCGGCGGACGATGGCGGGTCAGCCTTCATCAACGGCAACAAGATTAGGGGTGGGGGCGGAGCCGATCTTGTGCGGAAGAGGGGACAAGAAGACGAAGAAAGGGAAAAGATTCAAGGGATCGTACGGAAACGCAAGGCCCAAGAAGGAAAAGAAGATTGAACGCATAAAGGACAGAGTTGAGGTTCCCAGGTCTACCCCTTGGCCGCTTCCTTTCAAGCTCATATAATATTCATTGCCCCTTGTACTCTCTCTTGCTATGTTAGTGTTGGGTTTAGGGTTCTTTTTGTTTACTTCCATCAGATATATGTACATTTACTTGAACTTTTTTGGTTGACTCAATAAATGGTTGAAGTTTTGGTATCCGTTGATAATTTTGTTGTGGAAATCTGTTGGTTCTGTGTTTTTCTTTTATTAATAAAGAGTGTAATTTCCATTTGGGTTTAATTGTTATAGCTTGAGTGTAGTATGGTGTTTGCCATTCTCGCAAAGCATTATAGTGTTTGATTAACAAACCAGTGCATGTAGTGTCATGGAAGCTGAAAACTAGGAAGATGGCAAAGTTGAACGACTGTGTCAAAGATAGGAGAATAAAAGATTGCTACACTAATAAAAACTGTTATGATCTAGTACCTAAAACTGACTAGTCTTGTTAACCAGCTTTAAAGTGCGGCACAGACTGCAAAGACACAAACACGATGTAAAAACAATTTATAACCCATCATGTAGCTTCCATATTTGTGGTTCATTAATTTATAATTCATATTTGCTGATGACCTTAAGTAGTTCTGCAAGGTTTGCTCCTATCGTTTTGCTGGATGTATTAACAAGAGAAATGCCATGGCTGTGAAATAGTAAATTAACCGGAAAAGATCAGTTACAAGATGATAGTTTTATCACCTTGAGGCTCTGACAGAGGATTTTTCCTTTTGGTGTTCCCTTGGGGTCGCTGGGGAGTGAGGAAAGCAAAGGTTTGGACTCTTGATTGTTATTTTATGTTTGTACTTTCCAGGCTTATGAATAGATAGCACATTTTGGATCTATAAGTCAGAAAAATAAATTTCCAATATTAGTTTATTAGGATCGAGTACTAGAAATAAGAGAGTTTACAGAAAGCATTGTCCATCAAGGTTTTAAAGACAATCACATTTAGCAATATCTTGAATTTGTTTAGAAAGATTATGGTATAGGTTGTCTGTGTATCATGGTTGTGATGATTCATTGTTACAATTAGGTTAATGTGGTATGTAATGACTGATATTTGAAATCATTTTGCCCAAGTGATTAGGCAAGTGAATATCCAGAGCTACTAGTCTCTTTGGGACGGCTTAAAGGTCAAAAGATAGGTTGACTAAATAGGCAAAAGGGAGAAATATTTCTTGTGGGTTCTTGTTTCATTGCAGGGTAGTTCAAAAATAGTAGGACAGTGTTTAAGGATTCTGCAAATTATTGAAACAAACGAGAAGCCTTTCTAACAAGAGGATGCAACTGGTTGGCTGACAATTTATGATGCAAAGATTTGGCATTGGTAAATTTAGAGTTCTCAATGGGTGGTAGCCTAATTTTGTGGTGGTGGTGGTTTTTTTGTGGGGGTGAAGAAAGGGTGGGGTGGGTGCTTTGAGGGGGGAGAGAGGAGGAAGAGGAGGCAATGGAGATGAGAGGAAACTGAGGTATTAGGCATTGAAATAGTCCTGCCTTAGTTATCATGACGTCATTTTTGGGGAAGCTGTATAGGATGATTTTTATGTAGTTATCATGATTTTTATTTTTTGACTTTTAATTTTTTGTTGGTTAGAATAAAAGAAGCAACCTTCTGATAGGAACCACTCTTTGTTTTTCAATGTAGAACTCGTTATATTTGGCGTAACATACACCTCTTTTGGCTGGATTTTAACACTGTTTAGACTTTTATAAAATCTGTTTCTAGGAATATTATGTTTTGTATGTGTTGCCAGTCAGTGAAGTTGCTGTTGGCATATAAAAGGAGGCGGCTAGAACTACTATGATCAAAACAGAATGAATGTCGTTGAGATAGTTTGGAGGTCATAAGATGTGAATTCTGAGAACCTGCAACTGTTCTTTTCAAACAGAAGATACAGATTTCTGGTACAAGGGGACTGAATCATCTTAAAAAAACTGTCTTCTTAAACAATGAACTCAATATATGTTCTGAAACTATTGATGTGCAATTGAACAAAAAAAAAATTGACATCACTGCTTCATCCTTGAAAGTTGTCGGTTGCCTTTCTCCTCCTGCTGTAACTGATCAAACAATTCCAGTCCCAGCTCTGCAATTATTCCAAGTCCAATGATGAAATAAATCAAACCAAAGATGACAGTTATCACTCCAATTGAATTTGTCAAGAAATGATATATTTTGTCTCTTGGATGTTCGGTAGCAAGACTATATCCTGTGTGAATTGCCCACCAGAGTATGATCAATGTGATCAGAGTCGCTAAGGTTCCAGCAACAACTTTAGAAATCGTTCCGGTCTCCCATTCTGCCAAGCCATCCATTCTAGTGAGAATTGTGTAAATTTGAAAATTTGTGATCCTATGAGCAAATTACTGTGAATCTTTCTTGAATTCATTAGTTGGTTATTAAAGAGAAATCTTTCTGTATTCCATCAATTCATTTCATAACAAGTTTTTGTTAGGTACAGGCATTTGCAGCATATATAACATTCACTGTTAGATTTTTTTTTTTTCTTTTATTTGATGTGAAATTGTAATTCCATGTTCCTTTCAATAACTCTTTTTAACTCATTAGAATTCCAACCTCAAATGAGTAATAAGAATAAAAACAGAGCATTTGGGGTAAAGGAGTTAAAAAGAGTTATTGAATGGAAAATCTTGATTAGATTACATCCAGTGAGCTATTAAGTAGTTTAAATTTCATTAGATTACATTTCATTACAGCTCACCAAACATGTCATAAGAATAACAGAGAGGATAGAATAGTTGTTCCTTGCAGAATAAGGATTCTTATATTTGGTTTAAATTGTAGATGAGAATAGTTATTTTATAGGCTCAAGTTTGAAATACAAATTTTAAAATAATGCTACTAAATATCTATCCTGTTCCAACCCAATACCATTCTGCAAACCACAGCAAAAGAAAGCTATAGGAAGAAGAGCAATTAACATTAAAACAGATCTATAAAAAAACTATGTCAAAAGAAACAAGCTAAATCTTTGTTGCTACCTTTATGAATTGTAGCTTCCTCTTGCAATTGATTAGACAAATTTAAAAACAAGTCAGCTAGTATAGGAATCCCAAGAATCAAAAACAAGAAACCAAGAATCATAGTAAGAATTCCAACCCCAAATGCCCAATCAGTATAACCTATATAACTACTCGAATAAGTAGCAAGATTGTATCCGCTGCAAATCGCCCATAACAACATTACCATGGTAACTAGAGAACCAGTAATACGCAATACTATTGCTTGCACATTTGCAGCTCTCCAATGGACCATCTTCCTGGCCGTGAGGGCCAGTGATTGACAATGTTGATGGAGGTTTTGGTTATTGTTTTTTGTGTGTGTGAAATAGGGTAAAACAATCTGCTGCTTTTATAGAAACCTTGTTAATGTACAAGAAAAATGATTTGTGTCCGTGGATGGTGGTGTGAGTTACGAAGTTTTGAAGCTAAGGATTAGGCTGATATTGTTGAGAGTGGGATTTGTTTGTGGGTGACATGTCTTTGGCTACTTATTTTGTAAATGGTGTAATGATGGATCTTTCCTCTGGTGCTGAATTATAGTAAGCGAAATGAAAGGTATGCGATTCCTGATCGGTAAAAACTCTAAACTCTCTCTCTCTCTCTCTCTCTCTCTCTCTCTCCTCCTCATTAGTAATGTGTTAGAGCCCATCAGGTCTCTTAGCGTGACCTAACAGATTGGAGTCATGTCTTTTCGATAGTTATCTTCTCTTTCTTTGGGTGTGTCACCCCTTTATTTAGGTCCATTATATATATATATATGGAGACAATTAGTAATGACTTTCCAATCCTGAGAGTACCTTAAAGTTCATGAAGGCCACAACCCAACCTTCCAAACATCTTTGACCACCAAATGAATTTTGTGAAAATTGATTGAATTTTATGGAATTGAATATATCTAACTCAAATTCTATTAAAATTAATAAAATTTCACAAAATTGACCATCAAAATTGACCATTGAAATATTTATTGACAAAGTTATCCTTCACTAAAAACTCAACTACATTTACTTTTTTTTTTCCTTTTTCTTTATTTTCTTTGGAAAATTCCAAACTATAACAACATTATTTTTTTTAATCTAATAATGACAATAGTTTACATATTTCTTTTATGATGTTTTCTTTTTAAGTTTAGTAACATCGTCAATTATTTTCCTATGAAACTATAAAAATTTATCGATCATTGTTTTTAAGTATAATTAAAAATAGTAGTAACATTCTTAATATTTTTTTTTTAATTTCCAAATTAATCACTTAAATCAATAAAAATTTTTTACGTTAATTTAAAAAAATTATTATGATAAATATTACTGCTTATATAATCAATTGATTAGCATAGAATATTAATGTATTTATTTATATGAAATTTATTATTTATATTTTAATAAAAATGACATTATTATATTATACATAATAAATATAATTGATATTTATTATTTATTTTTATTAAATTATTATGTTAATCATATTATAAGAAATAAAGACAAATAAATTTTAATTTAAAAATTTATTCCAAACATAGAATTTTTTTAAAATTATAATATATCAAATATGACAAATTCATCTATAAATAAATATTACTTGGATGTAATTGAGTTGAAAAGTATGTTACACCATTCTAAATTCATGTATAAATATTTTATTTAAAATTCATTTATAGATGAACTTTACATTCCTAGTTCATTTGTTTCAGAAGGACCATAAGTGTTCCAATTAGGGAGATCCACATCATTGTATCCACTTCATGTTAATTCTCAGGGTGGCAATTTACGAATACTAAATAAGGGAAACAAAGTTTTGATTTAAAGGATTCCAGATCATTTCATCCCTGTTTTGTGCCAAGTCACAAACTTGGAGGCTTTTTTCAACATAATATCCTTTCTCAATGAAAAACCAAATACACGTTTGCCTTCTTGTTCAATTTACAAACAAGACTCCGGGTTCACCCATTATCTTCTGCAGCAGTTGCGAATCATCTACTGCAAAATTGATTAAGAAACAGATTCAGTAAAGATATTAGTGCTTGAATGCTATTGAGAGAGAGAGGGAGAGAGGACGCTATCCATTACTTGATCTTCCGTCGGAAACAAAATGTTGGATAAAGAACTTGAAGGAATACAAGAAGAGACTCTTATAAAATCTCAAAACCATTAACATATTGCCTGACAAACTCCATTTATTTGTCTTTAAACAACTATGTTGCAGAAAGTGACTCGAAGTCTTTGCACCAAACAACCATTCAAAGAATTGATTTAAGGGGTGATGCAATTGAAAAAGAATTATATTGAGGAAGAAAGGACGATTGAATATCAAAACCTTTTGTTCCAATCAAACTAAAGTAATGAATTAAAATATCTTTTGTTACAGCAACTAGAAGGAAATAATTTGATATTTATTGCTGAAGGATTGCAGCCAGTAGCACAACATCCAACAAACTAGTAGTCTAATATAGCACTAACCTTTATTCATCAATATGAAAAAGGCGTCTAGTCATTATCTTCTCGACCAAAGTCATACACTATCTCAATCTGCAATGCCAACAAAATCTCAGCATTAAGTTAGGAAGAAAACATAAGCAAGAAGCAACTCGGAAGGTATAACAAATTCAATACAGCAACAGCCACAAATAGCTAAACCCAAATACCCATTGCAGCTTAATTGACACAAATGGGAATAGCATGCCAACAGGAATCACATCCACCTTCATTTTATAATATGAATCATCTCAAGAATCCCACAGGAATCACTTTCAGTAGGAAAAACAACATGACTACAGAGGCATGCAATACATGTATCTCATGCACCTACATTGAGTCCAGGATGATTCAAAATGCATTTATAAACATATGCAGGCTGTAAGGAAAGGATTGATGGCCCTTTTCTAATACTTCGAGCATTAAACTTTTGCTATGAACTAAGAATATAAAAGGAATGCTCATGGATATACACAGTATAAAAGTAATTAATTGCAACTGCTCAACATACCCCTGATAAATAGATGCAGTGAGGGAAGGGACAGAGCAAGCAAAATGAAAATGACAACTGTACAAAAAGATTAGTTCTAATTACCCCAGATGGTGGAGTTGGATTTCGAGTAAACTTGGTACCACCAGGAGCCCAGGGAACTGTACACAAATAAGATTAGTAAGTTAGGAAATTGCATTGGCAGCTCCAAAATGGGAAATATAAGTGCCACATGAAAACTTTGAATATTCTCGCAATGATATGACCAATTATGTTTCATCAAAAGCAGTGAGTTAAAAGAAAAAAATGCACAAAATTTTCCCTTCCATGCGAATAACTCCATTTTGTTGTACCTCAGGTTCAACCCCTTGGGACCCTCGAATGCTTTTTCATTATTTCTACATATTAAAAAAATATATATAAAGCGAAAAAGGTAATAATAATTAGGTGCAGCTATGGTCCCTGTAGAAAGGGATGATTGAAAACGAACCATCAATATTTTTCTTGGAGCCTTAAATCTGCGAACTTTTGGTCGCAATGCTAAGTCTAGTTCAAGACAAACAGGTAAGAAGGAAAAATAAAATTCCTTCCCAATTGCAAATGATGTCAACTAAAGTCATTCCAAAAAACAATTCTCAATTCTTCAATTTATCTGATCTTTGCTGCCTATAAATCTCATAATGGCAAAGTAACCTTTCTTTCATCAAAAGAGAATTGAGATATGAATTAGAGCAGGCCTTGAAACTGAATTAGAAGGAAAAACCCAATGAAAGAAAGATGCTGCTGCCAATTGAGCTCACATTCAATATTACAACTAATATAGAGATAATCCCTCTAAAGCAAGCCAAAAAGTGCCCCAAACTTTTGGAAAAAGTGATGCAAAAGAATTCCATCATTTGAAAAACCTTCAAGGATGATATAAGCTTACTGGCCGAAATTTGAACAAGGATAACTAAAAGGTAGCAAATAAGAATAAGGTGAATCTTAAAAAAAAAAAAAAAAAAATTGAGTTGAGAAGCAACCTGAAAGTAAACTTAAAAGTTTAGGCATTCAACAATCATCTTGTGTCTTTCCTCCCATATATTCTATGTATTTCTATGCCACATTTTAATTAAATAAAAAGGACGCAAGTGGCAATCATCAAATAATAAGAACATCTTATCAACAAAAAAGCTAGAACAATTTAGAATGAAATTTTTTTCCAATCGTTGCAAATCCCAATACTTACACGGTGTCAGGTACAAGCCTACATGGATCCATTTCATTACAAATAAATTTCCAATTTTGGATTAAATACATAATTGATTTTGAATGTAAAGTTTTATAGTAGCTTGTACCTAGAATCCTCAGTTATCCACATTAAGTTTGGAGTTCATTTGCAAATTCTATCAATTTTCATAGAATTTCATTCAAATAAAACCATATAACTAAAACCTTCAAATTTGAAAATCGATTTTTATCCATTCAATAAAATTTTAAGGAATTCGTAATTCATTTATATGAAAGAAGCTCTAATTATGCCATTAAGCCAAGAAACCAAATGGAGCCCAGAAAATAATAACCAGAAGCACATACCAATATAAGGATCAGGGTGCCGCCACTTATTATGCTGTGCCTCACCATCAGCAATCATTCTATCGATAGTATCCAAATCTTCCTACAAAATCAAAAAGAAATGGCAGATAATTAACATAAAACAACAATAGATGATCAATTAACATAAACAAAAATAGATGATTAATTAACACAAACAGCAATAACAGAAGGTGAAAAATAAATAAAGAGAAAATGAACGAACCACATGTTTGTTTGCGTCAAACTTCTCACGGAGTCTCGAGGCCTGCGAGGAGAAGATAATCAAAGGAGTACAGTGTTAATTACAGTAACTAAGAGCTAAAAAAGAGTAAGATCTAATTGGAAGGAGATGATTACGATGAGATTAGGGAAATGTATAATGTACATCTTGATAGAAGAGGTGGCGATGTACGGCCCAGTTCAAAGTGTCTCTGAGAGCTCGGCGGTAGAGGATCTGAACCCTCTCTTTCTGCGCTGCTCTGCGAGCCAGGTATGCTCCTGTTGATAAGCTCATGTCTCTTCCTCTTTCTCGCTCTTTCCCTCTCTAGAGTCTTCTCTCTGCTTTCTAAAGGAAATGAAATGGCCAGTGAGAGAACGGTACAGCGCGGTGTCGTTTAAGGTGTCGCTGTGTTATCGGTCAACAAAGCTCATAAACGATGTCGTTCTCTCATCTTCAGATTCGAATCAAAACGTTGCGTTGCATTTTCCACTGCGTCCGTATATGCAAGTAGGCCACAATTGGACTACCGATAAATGTCTGGGGGAAAAAAGAAAAAAAAAGACTACATTTTTTAGATTCATTATTTAATTACAAATATGTAATATTAAAAATTAGTTAAAAAATATTTAAAAAAATTATTGTTAAATATGGAAAAGAATATATAAAAAAATGATAAAACGTGGTAATGGCAGTGAGGACAGTGGGAGCCTGACTAATTAAAAAAATAATATAATACAAAATCTTCATTTTTCACATATTATTATTGTATAGAAAATTTTTTATATTTTCACGTGCATTAATTAAAAATACTCTATCATTGACATATTTTCTGAGATTATGTTCATTATGGAGTAAGAAAATTCAGGGTTAGGACTATAAAACAAACTTGATAATTCTACACATCCACATGACTTGTCTCTGCTTATTTTCTTCGTAGACAAATAAATTGATGGGACAAAATTTTAAAAATGAAACAACCTATTATGAGGTAGCTAAAATCCAACTTAAGCCTAGAAATTGCATCCTGTTGGTAGTTTGCATAAAAGTTCCAAAAAAGAAAAAAGGAAACCAGAAGCAAGATACATAAACAAAATGGACAAAACCAAATTCGAATTTAAACATGATACAAGCTATAATTTTTACAACACTAACAATCACAGAATCAATTTCAGTTTTTTTTTGTCATGTAAAGACTGCTAAGTAGCCTAAGTGTAATTCAACAAATCACCATTCTAGTTATAAAAAACAAGCCTACAAATGAGTTGACCTGCTATAATTCCAGCCTAAGGACCTCCTCCTTGTACGTGGGGGAGTGAAACTAAGACCAAACATTTCCTTAAGAGCTTGCCCCTGTTCTACAAACCTGACCAGCTTTGCGACAATGGCAGCACTCTCCATTATGTTGTTAATATCCTTTGTGTCGCTCCACAATCGGTTTGCTAACTGTAGTCTCCTACGCTTTGAGTTCAACTCTATACCCCATTTCTGGTAGAGCCTCTTTCTCTCTTCTTCTGATAAACGTTTCTGCATCAGCTTGCTTAGCATCCCTCTCTCCTGATGAAGCGCCTTGATGCTATATACCATTAGACATTAGAGAAAGTAAGAGATATTTGATTGGACAATTCATAAGGAAATATGCACAATCTACCAATCTATGTAGCATGAAAGAATATCCTACTGGGAAAATTTTTTTTTGAAAAATTTTCAACTTTGCACAGGAAAGAATTTAAGAACCATTTAACTGTTTCACAGTAATCATTTTAATGTCATCCATATTAATTGCACCTCCTTCCATAATCAAATACTGTAAAATAATGGCAAAAAATGCAGAATATTTGTGACTCTAGCGGAGAAAACAGAAGCCACTGACATGGAGGGGGTAAAATAAAGTAATGGTATGAGAAAGAAAAAAAAAAATTGAACCTTTCCTCCCTCCCCCCCCTCTTGCTCTCATATATTTTATCCCTTCTTATTAGTGGTCTAGGTTGTCGGCAGACAATGAAGGAGATTTAATGGATAAATGCATAATGTTAAAACAGGTTTGCGCCGGTTACATGAAAACATGCAGTCAAAGGGAGAGAGAGGAACCTTGACGCCAATGTAAATGTCCGACCACCTCCCAAGGCTTGATTTCCTTGAGACAATGTTTCCTTAAGGAAGGAAAGTCTTCTAAGCTCCACCTCCATATATATAGAATCTGTTGGATCACCATTAAAGAGCAGGAAAAAATAAGTTCTATGGACCAAGGAAACATTGCAAGCTTGCCAAAGTTCAAGTATCTCTCTTCTCTGTCTTTCAAATGTCAGGGGCCAATCACTAAAAGTTTCCAATGCTTCACACATAGGATCCAATCCAACATCTTTTGCCTTCTTTTTGTAATTACCAGCTGATGGGTCTGTCTCTTGAACCTAGGACATGGAAATCATGCAATTCAAAACTTTTTAGAGCTGCTTGATCCAAAATGATAACGGTTGCTTAATAGGAAATTGCAGGAAAGGAAAGAGGACTCACCTGGCCATCAACAAGTTGCTTCTCATACTCCTGCTTGGCCATTTCCTTCAGTCCTTCAACAAACGTTTGGATGCTAGGTATATCCTCATCTCCTGACATTTCGATGCTCTGAGTTCTGAAGTCATCTGTGAAGGTGCTACCAAGAGAAGACTGAGAATCATTTCTGGATAATCTTGCAGCATTGGCGTCAAAATTTAGTGGAGGAAACTTCCTCTGGACACTTTCGGGCCTGCCAGCAAAGTTTTTCTCAGAACCACTTGGTGTGGTGCTCTCTGTCATGAGATTCTCTCTGCAACTCCAGCTCCTAGTTAAATTCACGTTTCCCGAACTTGACATATCAACTGCCAAGGATTGTGGAGATGATTCATCATCATCAGGGCTGACAAGATCGTCTATTGTCCTTTGTACATGATTCAGTCTCTGCTCTAATATGTCATATGGGAAACCATTTTGCATGCAAATCACTTCTGTACGTCCATTTGCTGGAATTTCTTGTCCAGCTGCATTACCATTCCCAAATGCTGTCAAAGCTAACATTCCTTCAGTTTCACCATGTGATGTGGAATGGGATTCACAGTTGTTCTCTCTCTTTCTCTCATCTATTTCAATACATTGAACTTCCTTGCAGTAGTCATCAGTATCTTCTGCAGGTCCAGTTGCAGTATCCTCCAGACTCTGACATGAGTTGGATCTAGCAATCTTCTTTGCAATTGAAATCAGCGAAGAAGTACCATCAGATGCAAAATGGTCCTCAGTATTTTCCTGAAGGTGGTATGACCCCTCCATGTTGCTCCCACTGTCTCCATCATAATGATTCATGTTGAACTGTCTGACACCTGCAGCTAGATAATGAGGATTGACAAAACCGGAAGATTCTGATACTGAATATTCATCTTCCCATACATTCTCTGCTTGCTGATTAGGAGGATTGGAACCACCTGCAGCCTGAATTGCAAAATATTAAGTGGAGTTAATAGTTGGAACAGCTTTATCAAAATTAGTAAGAGTCTCAGAAAAATTAGGCAATAAACATACCCCAGTTCTTGAAGTTTGATCCTGTCCAACCATTCGCAATAAATCCTCAACCCGCGATTCAGCAAGATTCTTTTGCTTGGTCAACTCTCTGATCTCCTTTTCCATCTGTACGATAGGAACCCATGCAATCAACGTAAGCCAATGCATAATATTTACTTTTCTTTCAACCCTTTTGATCAAAGCGTTGCACCTTTTCAGCCAAAATATGGTCAAATAATATAGTGGATCTAGGAAATGATGACAGCCCAGCTATTCATTCATGGAATGGAGCAAATTACACAATTGTTGGACAAGTCATCACACAGCTTTAAAAATATGCACTTTAGATCTTGTTGAAAGCTCGTAATTGATGTAGCCAATGATTTGTTAAGTCAGTTTTATAACGTTAGCTTCTAGGTTGCAGTTTGTCATTTACTTCCTGCTTTATATAGATGGCAAATTAGCTTTGACATATCTATGCTAGATACAACACAAAAATAACATAGCTACACGCAGCACACCTACTTTGGTTTAAAACAAAAAAAAAGAAACAGCACTATAAATATGATATCAGATCCTTTCTATCAACAATTAACTCTACCATTCAAGCATTATGATTGAATATTTCATTTTGAATTGGAGTAAATTGTCTCTAGGTGGCTTAAAACATAGCCCAGTACATTTACTGCTTTTAATAATGAACCAGCCCCAACAAAAAAGAAAAGAAATGGCCTGCCATAACATTGGAAATTCTTTAATTGTTGTCCATAAAAGATATGGACATGCATAGAAAAGTATTTGTGATGAGAGCTCCAAAAGCAAATTTTTACCTTTTGAATTTGAAGATCTTTCTTTCTTAGTAATGCTGCATAATCAGTTGTTGAGGAAGCAGGGGCAGGACTTCTTAACTCACTCTCCAATCTGGCTACCTCCTGTTGTAAATGCTTGACTAGTGCCTTATCAGACATAACTACATTAACTTGTGCTTTTGTAGTAACTTCTTTTGCACAACAAGCAAACAGAAGAGTGTTTCTAGTCTGCTCAACATGACTACGTGCAGGGCTTAGCGTGCAGATAATGGCGGTTCTAGCATTTCCACCCAAAGCAGGCTGCAGTAGTCGTGTCAGCTTAGAATCCCTGTAATTGACGTGTCCATGTCTCCCCTTGCTGCATCCATTATTGCACCAAATTGATGACACAGAAACAACACAATCCTCTCCATTAAATATAAACAAACAAAATACACAGCAATAGAGAAACAGAAAGACAAAAGGATGATAGAGAAAAGCAGCTACTCATTATTTGCTATGTAGATAAGAAAAACCAAATTTCTTTGATCTTGTATCACTTAGCAGTACAGTTCTAATAAAAGATCAGTTTTGTGTGTGTAGGAATGCATGTGTGGTTATGAGACATTGTCTTGTATTTGCACTACACATTGAAACTTGTCTGACCTTCTATTGTTGTGCATTATGCTGCACACTACCAACTTAATAAGTGAAAAGCAAGTTGGTGGCTCGATCCTACACCATAATATGTACTATGTTAGGCATTCCATGTAATTCTGCCACCGATCATTACAAATAACTGAAGTTTTGAACCAATGCTATGAGAAACTAACTTAAAGTATCATGGCAATTACAGATTGAAAAGTGTTATTGAGAAGGTATCACCATTTTTTCTGAAAAATCTAAAGTCCAGCCGAACCAAGTATATCACCACATACTATTACCATCATAGATTATAAAAGTTGCAGGCACCAATTGCAATTAAAGAAGTTACATGAAAAAGGAAGGAAGAAACCAATAAACCTTAGCTTGCGAATAACAGTTCCTAGAGTCAGTAAACTGCGGTTTATGTGGCATCCTTCTTTCAATCTTGCCCCAGTTGATAATGCCTGAGATGCGCGTTCACTTCCTGCCAAATCAACAAAATTCTGCACAAGGAAACAAGAAGTCACTCTGACTTCCCTACTACTATCAATAATAATCATGCTCTTTTTTTAATGTTGTGAATGATAATCAACTGAGAAATGATCCATTACCACAGTTGCGGCAAGAGTGGTAGAATTTTCTTTGCCTAAGAATTCACGAGCTGAACTTTCAATTGTCTGCGAGAATCAAAATGAGGACTAACATCAACAACACTAACTAATCAAGCACGGTGCAGAAATGCTAGGAAGTATACTTGAACTACATAAGTGGAGATGAACATCATACCAATCTAAGAATTTGATGAGATCTGGAGCTTTTATCATTCAGTGAGGTCTCCCCAATCCGTCTTTGAGCTGCAAGATTTCAACAAAAATAATTAAATACACAATATCATCTGGTAACAACAGGAAGCACAGTGTTTTACCTTCGCAAACAGATAGTAGTTCTTGTAGATGATTCCAGTCCTTTAGTGTTTCCTCCGTAACTTTCTCCACAATGGTCCCTTTCTGGAAATAAAACAAGAACATTTGAGCAGTTTATCAACTCATTGACAGAAAGAAAACTGAAAAATGGTACAATGACATTTACATCTGGATCATCCAGCAATCTAAGTGGAGCAGAATCTCTGCTAAGGAGATCTCTAATAGCTTCATTGTATATCTCAATTGCTGAGAACTTCAAAACAAATGCTCTCTCTTCATGCTGCAACAATAACATTATTGCAAGAATTTCAGCATTAACAATATTTATATATAGGAATAAAAATTGGAAAACAGAAAAGGGAATAAAAATTATTCTACAATAGAAATTCTGATTACCCTATGCATATAGTCAAATATATCTGCTACTGCGTACTCAGTTATTCCCATCATGGTGTATGTCTTTCCGCTGCTTGTCTGCCCATATGCAAATATACTTGCTGGAGAATAACAAATGGAGGTGAAACGCCTTCAACTTCTTATCAAGTACTGTAACAGACAGCAAGATACCCGTGTCATACTTACAGTTAATACCACTGACAACCGACAGAGCAACTTCCTTGGCTCCTTCCTCATACACTTGTCTGGTAGAGCAGTCGCCACGAAAAACTCTGTCTGCACCCAGAAAATGGATAAAGCATAAATGAGATGAAATACTTGACCCAAAGAAAAATCTGCTTTTAGAAAGTTGCCATATGCTAGAATTTGAAGCACTGAAGATCTTTAAAAATTTAACTTAAGATAAACTAAAAAGAGGATACGATTCAATACATATGTATAGATGTCAAATTTGTAAGAAATGATGCTACTTGCACAAGGTAAATGTAAATGGCACTGTTGGTTCATAGTCCTGTGACATTTGACAGTGGACTGTGTCTGTCTGTCCTACAGTGGGAGGAAGTAAACAGTTGGCTAGGATTTGTGGGTTATTCTGGGTTAAATTAGACAATTTTATTCATTAATGTAGCACATTAAACTAGTTGCAGAGAGAAAATGGATGGCCAGTTCCCCTATTGTTCATCGATTATCCATGAAAGATGAATTAGATTTTTCATAAAAGCATTCTAGGATTTTATAAGTTAAGCATTCTGGAAATGTAGGAAGCAGAATAGCCATCCAGGCATATTGCAATCAGAATGCATACTGAAAGAGCCTAATATTTGATATGATGCTTATTGGTCATACATCCCAATGATATTCTAATCAACCTAAAAATTTAATCTGATACCAATAAATTTTCAACCAACAAAGATAATAGCTTGGGAAGTATGCTGGATGATTCATTGTATTACACCTCAAAATGTTGAGATTTAACCCTCATTCGTGCAGCAAAATGCACCATCATTTCAATTTTTACACCAAAAAAGATTCAAAGAGCATGTTCCTTACCAAAAGAATAGGCAGATGGAAATGTGGAGCCTTCACGAAGTGTATTTCTGTACAAGATGGTAGTATCATTGATGCATTCCCAGTCTGCAACTTCATTTGTAACAATCTCCTTCTCATTCAAAGGCCTCAACCTCACCAAAACAAGAATCTTCTCTTCACGAGAAACTTCCATTTGCATCTTCTCCATCCTTGGTAGCTCTGCCCCTCCAATTGACCCCATTTTTCACGCCTTCTCAACCCCACCAATAATTAAACTGAAAAATCAGCTCATGATTTCAACTTTTGTGAAAGAAAAACGGAAGCCTTAGTGTAAAATACTCACAGTTGCTCTTGCTTTCCTAAAATATTTGACACAGTTTGGATGTTAAAAGCAAAGTTATTGAATTTGCCTAAAAGATAGTAGGTCCATCGCTATTAATCTGACAGTACCTGCAACAAGAAGATAATCATGGGTGTTATCCAACTGACCCAAATGCTAATTAATTGTCATATCAATAACAACAAATTAATCATCAATTTTAACCAACAACTCCCCTCCTAACCAAAAAAAAAAAAATTTCAATTACAAAAACCAAATAAGTAGAACGAAGGCAAACGACAGATGCAGACACAAAACTACAACAATGTAAGATACATATCGTGGATATCAATCAAAATTCCAAACTACCCAAAAATAGATGAGCGGCGAAAAGGAAAGGTTAATTATGAGTAGTTATGATTTGAAAGGCCCAAGCTTTATTGAATTATTTTAGACGAAACTGTAAAACCTTAAAACCCATCTCATATTGGGTGCACTTCCTTCAACAATTATCAATTTCAACGTCATAACGGAAAGCTCCATCTGTAGCGACCAACCATGCTTGAAAATCAAGTAAGAGAATCCCATATAAGCTTCCATTGGACACATGAAGTTCATGTCTTCGCAAAAATATGGCCCCATTCTAACCACTTCTTCTCTCTCTCACGAAACATACATGTATAGGTATGTACGTATGTATATACATACATAAATGCTCATGTGTAAAGATACATACCTCTAAATAAAGAGTCGTTATCTATTCAAGAGACAGTTAGTGAACACAGTTTAGCAATGTCCGCTTGAGATAAGGTACAATAATACTGACTACATCTTTATTTTCCTTCCACCAGTAAAAACGCTCTCCTTTTTCAGTCCTCCTCGCTCTGATCTGGAATGGAAGTGATGTACTTCACTCTTTCTTCCTCAAATCTCGAGCTCTGCAACCCATATAAAACAAATAAGTAAATACATAAAAATAGCATTTATTAACAATGCTTTGAGGTTAAATCCCGAATTTCATGCATTTAGCCGTTGCTATTTTTGGAAACATAAAAAAACAAAACTCCAAGTTTATTACTCATTAAATAAAAAAATTTTCCTCTCACATCTAGTTATCCAAAAAAAAAAAGAGCTAATTTCTCCTTCTTCTCCGCATCACTTCGTTAAGAAACAAAAAAAAAAAAAAAAGAAATACTAATAAAAACAGAACTGTCAAAGCTTGAACGCTGAAAACGTCGCTTTGAAGAAACAATTTGGAAACATTACTTTACGTGTGGAATAAAGCTGAAAAAAGAACACAAAGAAGATAATGTGAGTAAAGGCAAAGGGCAAAACAGGTAAAAAGAGAAAGAAACCGATGGAACAGTAAAAAACGGCGAGATTTCGCTCACCACGATCTCATTTCATCTCTACCAAACTTCATAAATTGAAACACACACACACACACACAGAGAGAGAGAGAGAGAGTGAGGGAGCGTTAACAAAAAAAAATCGTTGTTTCCTTTCACTGTTTCGTCCTTTTCTTCTCCTCCTCTCTCTCTCTCTCTCTCTCTCTCTCTCTTTCTCGGAGCGGAGCGGTGAGCAAATCAGACAGGTGCAGCGTCAACGTCGACGAAGTTTCTTATTTTTATTCAGTTTTAATTCTGCAGGGATATTACGAGTTTGCCCTTGCTTTTGCTTTTTGATTGGAAAAGTTCAAGGGGGAGGCACGTGCTACAGAGGGATTGTTGGTTTTTCCGCGCCACATGGGAGCTGTGATTTGTGTAAGGTTGGCAGTCAATCGTTGGATTCGTTAGGCCTACTGACTGATTAGAATTGAGTCAGAGATTAACGGTTGAGATCGCACTGTGAAGTTTCATATTCCTGAATTATTGGTATTAATAGAAAAAAGAGAATTACTAATATACGAAATTTAACTGAAATTATTACTCTCACTTAACTAATTTACACTATTTAGTGCAATAAGCAAAATGATGCAATTGTAGAGACACTCTACGATGAAATATAATAAATAATTTTTAAAATAATTTTAAATATAAAAATAATTTAGATCATTCGCAGTAAATTATCTCATCTCAATTAATGTCTAAATTAAATTACAAAGCAATCAAAAAATTAAAAAGTGAAAATAAAGTTTGATTATTTATTAAAAAAATAAATTGAAACGTTCTCTGACGGTTTTTAATTTCACTAATTAATAAAAAATAAAAAAAATATCATTTATATTATTAATAATGTTATTTCTAGCTTTATTATTGTTCATTAATGGGATTAAAAACTTAATTTCCATTGGAATAAAAAAAAAATAATGCCAACACAGTAGAAAAATATTTTAAAATTGTGTTACACGAGTGAATTTGCTTGGGCTATTTGTGTAGATATTATATAGATAAGATAGACATATATTATATTATATAAATTATTAAAAATAAACGGCATGTCAATTATATTATTTATTTAAAAAATTAAAATAATACTAGTAAATGATATTATCATTTATTTGTTACTTTGAAATATATAAATAACATTTTTAATTTCACTAATTATAAAAAAAACTGAAAGATTTATTACTTATCAATAAATCAAATTAAAATATTTATAAAATGCTAATTACATATTAAACTCCATTAATATCCATAAATTATACTATTTTTTAAATATTTATAGCAAACATCAATCAAAGCAAAGAATAAAAAAAAACAGAGAGAGAGAGAGAGAGAGATCAATCTTGATGCCCGTGGATCACGGATCACCCAATGAAAGGAACTCATGCAAGCAATAAACATTAAAATAATAATAAAATTTAAAAAAAAAAAAAAAGCCAAAAAGCTAAGAAAATGACGAGGAGAAAGTAGCACCGTTTTGTCGGTTGGATTAACTACCAACCGAATTTATTTATATTGGTGAGGCAAACCAACTGTCCAAAGTGTTTATGGTCATCCACCTCTCATACTTAATTTATATTTATAGGTCTTTATTGAATAATTAAGTCTTAGGAATGAAACTAATTCTAGTTTTTTCTTTTTTAATCCCTTCGATTTGGTCAAAGTTCTTGTTCATTGTATCTTTGGTTGGGCCACTGCATCCAACAACAAAGTTAGATTAAAAATGGGTCTCAAAATCGAAATAATTTTATTTCCGAATCATTTAAAAAAGGAAATCGGATTAAACCGGCTGATTTGTAGTTGTATCAGTTGACCTATATAAAATCGAACTAATTTTTATATTTTTATTATAATATAATTATTTAATTAATATATATTGTTAATATTTTTATGATCTATTAATTAAACCATTAATCTACCGGTTAAATTAATGATTTTTTTAGCTGGTAAATGTCGGAATCGGATTTAATAAGACTATTTACAGATTCACACCCTACGCAGCAATGTGCGTTCGTCTGTCTGATTGTTGGTCAATTGGTTGGAGTAATATTTCAATGCTGACAAAAGGAATTCATACGCATAAGATCACAACAACAAAGAAAAAAAAAAAAAAAAACAACAACAATTGTGAAAACAGAGTCAAAGACAAAGCACAGCACTTTGCTTTTGCAATGATCTCAATGATCGCACGCGTAAATCACTGTTGTATTGTATGGACCACTTCAATCCTTTTTTTAACGAGTTAATTCCATTTAGACCACTGAGCGTAAAAAATGTTTTTACCATTTTCAATAAGTGCAAATAAAAAAATAAATTTTAATTAGTTATAAATATAAAATATTAATTTTAAACATTGAATTTTGTTTATCTCAAGTTAAATCTTTTATGAAAATAGATTTTATTCATTATGGTGTCATTTTATTTTTATAGAATCATTACTTGTTAATATTATATAAATTAATAAAAATATTTTATTTTTAAGATGAATAAATTATTTTTTATTTTAATATTTATAAAAATAAAAATAAAAATTTATTTATTAGTCTAATTTAGAGGAAAATATTAAACTGAATTTTATAAAAATAATATTTTATTCACAAAATTAGATACAATTTAAAGTTAGAGCGCTATTATAATTAAAATGAAAACTCAATACTAAGAAAAGAAAATTAAATTTAAAATATAATTAAAACTACCCATAAAATTTAGTGTATTTTTAACCATTGAGCGGAACGAGAATAAATATTTATTTTATACATATTGCTAATAATTTATTATTAGTACATGTTGAACTAATACATTCAGCCTTCCCTTTTTAGCTCCATTTTTTTAAAAAAACAATTTTTTTTAAAAAATAGTATTTTCTATTCACACTCTATTTGTTTTAAATTAGTTCAAGATATGAAATTTATTTTACAAATAAATTCTAGCTATGATTCAATTGTAAAATAATTTTCATGTTTGGAATCAATTTAAAATAAAAAATTTATTTATTTTTATTTCAAAAAATATCTTTGGTATAATAATTTTAAAAGGCCGAAGATAATTTTGTCATAAAATTTTAGGTTATTTAAATTTGTAAAATTCATTTAGAATTTTCACATTTTTTTACAATTTAATTTTATTATATTCAATACACAAAATTTGTAGAATTGAATTCTTCATTTTTTCATCTAAACAAATTTTGATTTATAAATAAATTTTGTATAATTTATTTGTTCCAAAATAAGAGATTAATTTTTAACTTTTTGACACTGTCTGATTTATAAATGAATCCACAAAATTTTGTGTAATTTATTTATTCCAAAACAAGGGATTAATCTTTAACTTTTGATAGTATTCTAACCCGTAAATGCAATTGAAGCTACTCAATGCAATTGCGTTAGAGATATAACTTAATTTAGAAGGAAAAAGTTACTATTCCGTTGATATGGTTTGATTAAATGAAAGACTTTATCTATGCATTGTAGTCAAATTATTATAATCAAATTAATGATTTTATTCGTGCATTTTGATCAAATTATTATTGTATTGCTGAAGTTTCATCGTTAAAATGTTTTACTTCTTTCATCTAGTCTTATATGTTTTTTTCATCAAAACCATTTAAAAAGACGATAATACCCTGAAATAGAATACCCTCGTTAGTTGGATGAAAACGATATATCACTTTCCTTCTTCATTAAGACCCAAATGGTGAATCTGATTTGGCTTTAAACCCAAAGAATTATTGATAAGTATTAGCGAAACAACTAATTTTTACAAAAGAAGCAAATGGATCTTTGAAATTATTGATGGATTTTCCTTTTTAACTACATATAACACTGAATAAGTGGATCTTCCCTTGCATGTGGATAGTCAAATTGTAGATATCTTAATCGCCTGTAACAACTTTTTGCTCGCCGTATTAGTGCCAATTTCGCTCTGTGTCGCCTTCCACAGGCAATCCCGTTCACATAACTTTGAGGAACTCTAAAAACATATCCCTCCAAAGTTGCTATGGCTTCATGAGAAAGTGTTGCAACTCAATCTTTTCCACAAGAAGAGTCAATAAAAGGTATGGGATGAGGAGTAGATAGCATGGCCCCAATTCCACACATGTCCTATATTTGAAACTTTGGTAAAATTAGGACATATCAAGTTTCTTGCTTTCACATAAAGACCCACAATAACTTCAAGCTTCATACTGCGCATATTCCAAAGAGGACTAGCTGACATAGCGTAAATCTCTTCCACGATGAAACTTACCTGACAATGGCTCTTTGAAATTATGAAAATACCGACTAGAAAGTGAGCTCTAAGTTCTATGTTTTTGGAAAAGTGGCTCTTGAAACAATAAATATCTTATGTCATCAAAGGAATGTCAAATTTGCTTATTCGGTTAGACACGAGTTCACTTTAACATTCTCAACTATTAGGATTAATACGAATAAAATATGAAAATTAGACAAATGTATATAAATAAATTAAATTAAACTATAATTTATTTAATATTATAAACGGTTTAAGTAAATCATATTGATGTATAAACTATACGATTCGTTTAATATCATAAATACATTAAATAGGTCATGTTGATTTATATATAACCCACTTAATATATTTATACTATTTTTAAATTTTAATCTAATTAATTCAAATCATGTTTAAAAATGATTGACCAACATGTCAAACTGCGATACAATATATTTATATTCGTGTTATAAATAATTGATATGTATATAACATAAATCCCTTTAACCTCAACTCTAATCTATTTATTTCGCGTATTAGGTGAATTATATTCGCGTGTCAAGCCCATTTTGACACCCCCAATCAGCAAGGGTATGATTTCTCATTTTAAGATTAACCTCTCTCTTACTTTTTGCATAATTTTAATAAAAAATCTCACTTAAGTCATATGAAAAGACTAGAATGTTAGGCAAAATCAAATATTAGAGACATTATAATAATTTGACCAAAATACATTATAAAGTTATAAATTTAATTTAAATATGGAGACGAAATAATAATTTTTTCGACTTAAAATAGTGTCTTACATGTGCCATAAAACATAGACATTGCCATCAAAAGTTTAATTTTTAAATTAATTAAACTTTTAAATGAAATTTAAATAAATGTTACCGAGCAATTTAAAATGAAAAAATATTCAAAATTCTAATGTTAGAAATTATCAAAATACCTAACCAATATTTCCTAAAGTTCTATAAAATGACATGTATCCATGCAAGAAGAAAGGGTAAATTTTTGCAAAATAATAATAATAATAATAATAATAATAAAGCAAAAGGCTCGATAAAAAAAAAGAAAGAAAGAAAGAAAGAAAGAAATGGAAAGAAGAAGCAACAAAGAACTTACCAAAAGAAGAAAGTTTAGGAGGAGGCCAACTCAAAAGATGATGTGAACAAAGGAAACCAATATGTTGTGTACGAGCAAAGGAGGAAGGTTATTAAAAGAAACACTTCCTCACATGGCTGCTACCTTGTTAATAATTCTTTTTTTTAATTGATTAAATAGAAAATATACAACCGGTACATAGATTTTAAGTTACGATAAAAAATATTTTACTTTATAAATCCAAAATAATATTTTAAATTTCTTAATAGGAAATGCATGTCCTGCTTAATGTAAGAGTTAAGACAGTGACTAAACTGCAATTACAGTTAAATTAACTTTTCGCTCTTTATTCTTATTATTGTTGGAATGTTCCATTGTCAATAACTACTTAGGACAAATAACAGATTAATAAAATTAGAAAAATAAAAATTAACTTATTAATAGTGCACGTGCAGGTTGTATCTTAATGGACTCTATTGAGCCATCTTATGCTTGTCAAGTGGTTTGATTGCCGCTTAAGGAGAGAGTCCGAAGTATGTTAATAATTTTATATTTTTTTTAAAAAAAATCAAACTAGAAATGTTATTAATTGAAAACTATATACAAACATGAGATACAAATTAATATGTTTCTATATTTTTTGTACAGCCACTTCTATTAAAAATAAAAACATATAATCTTAATTTAAAATATTTGATCGAGTCAACATAATATAATTTTTGTGTAATAGATATTATTTGCTTCACTTAATGGCTATTTACGATTACTGTTTGATTTCATGGTCTTGTCTTTCTATAAGTCCAATCTTATTATCTTCAAATTTTCATTTTTTATTTAAAAAGAGATTTATACTTTTTTCTGCATAACTATTCAAATAATAAAATATGTTAAATAAAATCACTATAATGATGATAACAATAACTCAAAATTAAATCTGAGAACAAAATCACAAGATATGAGCAATAATAAATCTAATTTTTTGGGGCGATAATAACTCAAAACTATAAACAGATAGAGAATTATTTGGAAATTAAAAAAAAAAAAAAAAAGAGTGACCACCACTGAGAGTTCACTAGTGATTGCCCGTTGAAGAAGAAAAGATTTTAATTTTTACAAATAATTTTATATTGAATAAATATAAATTGAGTAAACGACATATAATAAAGAATTTTATGTTCAAGATAAACATAACTTATTATAACCCTAGATATTAAATATATGGTTAATTGCATTTAATTAATTACTCTTAAAACATACTACATACGCAGTTTATATAAAATCTTAGTATGTTATTATCAACCTTGCTGATTAATTCTAATCTTTTAAATTATGACATCCCATGGTAGAGGCTAGAAGAGGACGGTTGGAACGAAGTCCTTACCATGCTTGAAAATTCAAATGTAATTCTCTTATTATATTCAAATGTATTAGTTATTGCTCACCAACTCATACGGTAATAGATTTAGGTTTGAATCTCGCTCTCCCAATACTTAAAAAAAAAAAAAAAATTTAATCAGACCTCTTATTTTTAAAATTTAATTATATATAATCCATTGATTATGTTCCTATTACTACTTAATCCTTTTATATACTAAAGAGTTTAACATAATTATATACCGATGAGTTTTACACTCTATTTGGTTGGAGGTGAAGGAGGGGTACATAAGAAGAATGAGAGGTATCTAATATAATAAAATTTTCATTTGGAAATAGATAAATTAAGGAAGGATGATGACACGTAAGGGTAAGTTTTATCCTCTTTTACCTTTTAAATATTAAATTTTACTACATCCCAATTTAGGATATAAGCAAAGAGAGGAAGAGGCAACTATGTATATCTGTACTATTTTAATTATTTATTCCCTTTCTTTCTCTCTTTCCAAATACAAAAATATATATTATCTCTATTTACCTTTCTATTAATTCACCTCTTTTCAAACATCAATATTATTTTACTGTAGTTCTCTCTATCTTTCCCCCTCCTTATCCTTCTTTACCCTTCCATTCTCTCGCCCCGTCTATACAGAGTGACCAATGTTGAGATAATTTTACTTAAATACCATTTTTGACCCAACAGTACTTTTAAAAAATTATTTTTTATGTTCTAAAGTATGAGTTATTTAAAGTTTTTGCATAATAATTAAGTAAACAATTAATTCTCTTAAATTATAATAAAATTAAGAGTAATTTGATTAAATTATCTTTTATTTCAAAATCAATAATTATTTATGAAAGTATTTCTCCGTGGCGCTATGGTGGACTCGTTAGAGCATCTATTTCGGGATTGCCACTATGCTCGTCAGGTTTGGGTCAGTGTGTTGAATAAAGATTCTTTGCTTGCCTTTGTTTCTTGACCTGCTTTCGAATGGATTTCTCGTGCACAACTCCTTCTTAGTGTCAGGTTTGCTCAATTTAATCCCTTTGTGGTTTTCTGCATCTGTGTGTGGAATATTTGGCGTTGGAGGAACTTGGTGGTTTTCCAAAATGTTTGGTATGATATAGAAGCTTGAGGGCACAACCTTTTAAGTCAGTTGAGGGTCAATCACTCTGCTTGGAGTTCCCTGGTTGAAGGTTCTGGTTCTTAGTGATCCACTATTCGTCACATTTTTCGGTCCCCTCCTCCTCGATAGTTTAAACTTAATTCTGATGTTGCTTCGTGTAGTACACATGTTTTTTAATAAGTCTTTATCTTTGTCAACGGCTGTCCTAGTCTTTAGAAGTTTGTTAGTAGTGAACTCCACTGGCAATGAGTCATCAGTTCAGTTCCTATTTTTATGTATTTGTTTGTTGGCTATGCTCTAGATAAAGAACTGTTATTGCTGGGAATAATATCAAGCAAGTTTATCCATTTTCTCTCTTAAATACATTCTTTATTCTTTCACTTCGAAGGGTAACTCCGGTTCAGGGGGTTGTGGTCGTGTGATTCGAGATACTTCTGGCCTTTGGGTCATTGGGTACATGGTGCGGCTGAGTGTTTTCTCTTCTATGGTTGCGGAGCTTCAAGGTCTGTTGCATGGTCTCTCATTAGCCCGGTTGCATGGCTGTAGACAGCTGATTATGGAACTCGACTCCTAGGTGGCTATTCAGTTAGTGTCTGGTAATAAGTGTCTTAACAGATACTTCCTTAATTCGTTCACAGCTATTCGTGATATGTTGGCCAAGCCTTGGCAAGTGGAGTTTGTGTATTGCTATAGGGAGCGCAACAAGATTGCCAATTGTCTAGCTAATCTCGGTGTGGAATCTAACACAGGAAGGACTGGTTTTATATCTCCTCCTGTTCAGGTGCTCAATTTTCTGCGATAGGACCGTTGTGATCTCTTGGCCTAGGCTAATGCCTAGCTGATTGTAATTTAGTGGATAAATATTGTAATCATGATTGTAAATTATAATATCTAACTCAAACAAAGTTTAAGTTATACATTCCAGTAATGATATATATCGCAGGTGTTTTAATGCAAAACCGTTTTGGATATGTAACTAATCTCATTTTGAAATTTATAATTATCTTCCACATTTGTGTTTTTTGATGAATCGGATCTCTAAACGAAAATAAGAGTTGATCCAGTAAGTTTCTTATAGATGGGCAATAGTGGGCTCTATGGGCTGGGCCAGCAATGTTGGACTCTGTAAACATTAAGGGAAACTGGAATTACCATTCTTTATTTTTCTTCAGTTAAAAAAAAAAAGTGCTATTCAGTTTCATTTTTAACCTCTTAACTCATTAGCTGATAAACACATTTTTTTTCCTACTAAAATAAAATATAAAAAATTATCCGTGTGATTAATATATTACAGTAAATTAATAAACATATTGTCATGCATGGAAAATATAGCAATTTTTTTTTACTTTTCTTTTATTTTCTAAACTATGATTGGAAAATAGTTTTAAGAATTTTTCTTTTGTCAAATGATTATTATTTGTTAAAAACTATAAACACAATTAGGCAAAAACAATATAACTGCAATACTAAAATGCATACTATGGGCATGTTGGGTAAAACATTTGAAATAGTATTTAGTGTTTTGACTAAAAATACTATTTTAATTAATTATTGTGTTCGGTAACATTACATTTATCGCCTATCACTTATTTTTGCTTTGTTCTTTATTACCTTGCCTTTTTTATATTAAACAGATCAAACATTTATTTTTACCGAACATTTCTATTCTAACCGCTATATAAATAACTAATCATGAATAGTAGATAACATATAATTACCGAACATCTACTAGAACCGCTAAAATTACTGAACAGACCCTATGTATTGCAAGCATTTATCAAAATAGCTGAATTACAATGTCAATTAGAAGCTAAATGATTTTTTCCTTTTCTAAATAAGTTTTTTATTGAATTTATTTAATTTTTAAATATTTAATACATAATTTGAAATATATGAAAATCTTGGCAAATTAAATACAAATTTTACATAATTTGATCGGAATTCAATACATGATCATCCCTAATATTTACCATTAAAAATATATATCTAAGAGTCCAAATTTTTAACTCCCAAAAAGAAAAATAGCCAAAATATTGAAATATGCATTACAAAAGGAATCCATCTTTGTTTGTGTTAAACTCACCAAATCATACCTTCCAAAAGATAAAAAAGTTCAATTTACTCCCAACTTGGGTCTAATATTCAATTTCGACGAGAATTACTTTTATTTGCCAAAAATCTCAGTAACGTGCACAAGAGGAATCAAATTACCCATTTTTCACCTTGGGTCAGCATGTGCGAGATAAACATCGTGTGATCCAATTCTGCTTTGTCTCTTAGGTTATTGTAAACCTACAAAACGACACGATTTAACAAAGCGAAAAAAAAAAAAAAAAAAAAAAATGTATAGCCTTGCACTAGGTTTCTCTCTCGTAGCCTTCTCATTCTTGGCATCAAGATGAAAAATGGGCGATTTGATTACTTGTGTGCAAGTCACTGAGATTGTTGACAAAAAAAGATGATTGTCATTCAAATTTAATGTCAAACTCAATTTCAAATCAAAATCTAAATCCAGCTAAACCCAGTGAAGTAGGACCCACTGTATCTGACCTGTCCACCTTCCATTGGCCCATATACAAAACAAAGTTGAAAAAAAGAAATGTAGTAGTAGTAGTAGTACTTTGCTACAAGGAAACTTCTGGGCCACAAGATTAATAAAAAAAGAAAGCTATAGCCTTAGAAAAAATGAAGAGTGTGGGCCATAGGAAAGATATTAGATTCGTGGTTCATAAAGCATTGGAAGCTGCTTTCGTTACTTACCAGCTTTCAATCTTGTGGCTGTCACTAAATCAAATTCATATTACAATGACTCACTTAAACTAGGATTCTTCAGGCTCAGGCTCAGCCTCTTGCGTTTATGGTTTCGGACCTAAATGTTATAATCCTACAAAAAGGCGCAGAGTATTCCGATAAGTGCTGAGATGGCTGATGCATCTTATAAAAATGAATGTCTTAAATCCAAATGTCAACATTTAAATTGATGGCCTGAGCCTAAGAAGCAATGACTAACACACACTTAATAGTCCTTTTTTTTATTGGAAAAAAAAAAAAGTTTCTTCACATCACTATAGTGTAATAAATCCTATGCTTATTTTTGTATATCATTAATTAATTTCTTGATTTATAAAATAATTTTTTTATGGTTATTATGTTAATGATGGTTGAGAATTTGAGCCTTAGAAGTAAATTAATTAAATTCAAATAATATTAGTAATTATTATTTAATATTGAACTTATACTGAGTTGGGCTTATATTTAACACAAAATGACCTAAATCATTTTGATTGGTTCACTCTTCTCATTATATGTCATTTACTTAATTTGTATTCATTAAATATGGGATTACCCACTAATTAGGTGATGATTTGATTGGTCTTTTCCTGAGTTTAAGTCCTCTAACAACAATTGTTTTGACCAATATGGTAAAAAAAACTTTCGATATTTTTAAAGAATAAAAATTATTTAACAAGTTTAAAATTAGGAAGGAAATTATTTAAAAATAATTATAAAAATTTGCATTACCTTATTTAAAAAATAATTAAACAAAATATTTAATTTCAATAAATTATAGAATTAGTAAAAATTTGATTGTATGGATATTTGGTTTGAAAAATATCTATTTTTTAATTATATTTATATGAATCAAATGGTTATTATTCTTTAATTATATTTTAATTTAACTCAAATATTTATATTTAGCCTTTAAACGGATAAGGTGAGATTTGATGTTGAATAAGATGGTATTGACAATGATGTTGTTATTTAAATTATAACCAATTGCTTTTTGCCATCCACTGTAAGAGGACTTCCTTCATCATCCCACAGTGATCCACAATAATGGAGCTTTCTACTGTAACTTCCAGCGCTTTGACATCACTAATTTATTTATTTATTTTTAAATAATTTTAGACTTCCCAATAGACCTACCTAAACAAATAAAGATAGGACAAAGAAATTAAATTTAGGTTTAATAATAAAATAAGATAATTTAAAATTCTAAATGTACTGTCGAAGAATTTTTTTTTCAAATTACGAAAATGTTTAAAATTTGATAACATTATTACAAACAAATGAATTATACATATTAAAAAAATTATCTTTTACAGCATTTTACTTTTTATTCTGAAATTTGTAAATAATTTTTTCTTAATTTTTAATTCTAAGAATAATTAAAGAAAAATACAAATATTTCTTTACTTGTATCAAAACACAAGGCTAAAAATAACTATCACAAAAAAAAAAAAAAAACATTCCTTATCTTTTTCTTTAGCTCGAGTGTATTTTTAATTCTTAATTTTTTAATGATAAAAATTAAAATATATAAATAAATCTAAGAATAATTCTTAATTTTAATAGCTAAATAGCTAGACTCGTAGAAAAAAATCATACAATTATTTTTATTATATTAAATATATTAAAAAACAGATATGTAGTTAGACATAATTAGATACTAACTACTAAAAAATATATTATAATTATTTTTTTAATATAAATTATCGGTATTTAGATGCTATTACGAATAATATCTAATCCAACTTAAATTTCACAGTTCTTTTTATATGTTCAGTCTACGTTGATAATTGAACCACTACTATAGATTTATTTAATTTTTTACTAATATAAATATAATTCAAAAAATAAAAGAAATTAATTAAAATATATAGATAAAATAAAGAATAATTTTAGTTTTAATAGATAGATATAGTTTTTTTTTTAAAGTCATAATTATCTAATTTGTATACATATATTAACAGATACACAACTGTGGATATAAATATAAATATACATAAATATTTTAAAATAAATATTAATTTTTAAAATAAAATCATTAAATATAATTTCTAATAATTATCCAATAAAAATTTGAATTTCAAATGATAAAAAAATATTTAAAAACTCAGTACATAGATTATACATATAGATATAGATAATGATCAAATGTAAATGATTAGATATTTAATTTTTTTAATAAAATTTCTTTAAGTTAAATAAATAATAATAATTTAAAATGGCGAGTTATAATTGATTTGAAAAGCCTATTTATACATATAATGATCAATTTCATAATATTAGAACCCACTTTACAATTACATGAGGTAAATATATATAGGTATAGAGAAGTAGATGAGAGGGAAAGACAAGTGCTGATTTCTCGGCCAAATGGAATACATCTAACGGATTTTCATGTCAGCCGAATCGTCCTCTTGCTGAACTAGACTTACTCTTGTTAGGCAATGCGAGGCATTATTCATATCCGGTCCTACTGTGTTTTTTCTTTTTGCTTTCTTTTGTCTTTTATACTCGTTTAAAATAACTTCTAAGAAAATATTTTTTATAATCTTTTATTATTTGAAAATTAAATTAAGGGAAAATGGATTTTTTATAGCGCACGTTGCATGATGACTATATTCATTTATTTTTTATTTTTATAATATTAAAATATAAATTTTTATTTAGATTAAGATAAACATAATGGTTAATTTACATTATGCTTTGCCTTAAACATTATTCATAATGTTATTTTTATATACTTAATTATATTTTTATACTGTGAAGTGGTCTAAAAATAAAGTTTAATCAAACTTCTAAATTTATTTTCAGCTGCTAATTTATGTACGTAGATTCTTAAAACTCTAATAATTTCTAAAAAAGGAAATCAAGCCGTTATTGAGTCTCTAATCCTAAATTAATATTAATATATTTATAATGAAAAAGTAAAAATAAAAAATATTTTTTATTGCTAGTTAAATAAAAAAATGAGTTCTACAAAAGTCCGTGAAATTTATTTTTTCCCAACAACGGGTAAATATTACTTTCAATAGCATTTAAACACCTGTAGGAACACTTATAGAAACATTCTCAAAAAAAAAAAAAAAGAAACACTTGTAGAAACAAAAGAAATTCACAACGTATGTAATTGACACAAACATGTAAAGTCTCTCATAATTAATTTTATTATTATTAATTTTTTTACGATGTATGTTATATATTGACTATATTCATTATATATTTATTTTTTTATTTATATAATATTTAAGCATAAATTTTATTTAGATTAAGATAAAAATAAATAATTAATTTATATTACATTTTGATATACAAACTACTCGCTATAATACTATTTATATACTTAATTCTGTTTTTATATAATTAAGTGGTCTCAAAATAAAGTTCAACTCAATTCATAAATTCAATTGTTTAGTTTCTAATTTATAAATGAAAATTTTAAAATTATAATAAGTGCCTAAAAAGAAAATCAAGTAATTATTCAATTTCTAATCTCTACCTTTAACACCAAATTAATATCTATATATAACTATAATGAAAAATAATAATAAATTACTTTTTACTGTTAGGTAAAAGAAAAAAAATAAGATGATAATTTGAATTAATAATAGAAATTACTCTAACTATGTTAGTAATATTATTTACCTAGTGAAATATATACACATGCATATAAATTTTTTAAAATTCAAAAATTGATCCAAACAGAACTATATAGTATTAATTTTTTTCTAATTTTTTAAACACCATTTTCTTTTAAATAAAAAAGATTTAGGATATAAAAGAAAAAAATATCAATAAAATTTAAAATGTTTAATTATAAATTGACCGTATATTTATCGCAAGGAGATTTAAAGTTCTTATTAAATTAAAATAATAATAATTACAAATTATTCAATAACAAAAAAAAAATAAAATTCTTTCAAAACTCACCAAATAAAAAAAATGTTTGAATGTATATAGTTATATAAATATGTTAATAAAATATTATATATATTTTAAAATTAAAATAATGTTTATTATCTCATGTTTAATTATGTAAATTTTATTTAAAAATTTACTTTTCGAAAAATATATTCAATCAAATCTTACAAACATAAAAAATATTAATAAAAATAATATTTTTTTCTCTTTTTTTTCTTCTATAAATAAAAAATTATATATATTATATTTAAAAATTTATTTTTGAAAAGTACATCTAATCAAATCATACAAACAATATTAATGAAAAAACATATTTTCTTTTTTTTTATCTATATCCTAAAAAATTAAATATTTAATAACTAAAACATAAAAATATTTTCAAATATATCATTATTATATATATTTATTAAAAAATAAATTTAACAAAAATATAACTTTAATCTTTAATTCCTTAATTATCTATATATATTTATTTAAAAAATAATTTTTTTTAATTCATTATAATGTCTAATAGGTCAAAATAATATTATAGGTATTAATAAATAATATTCTTTCACTCATTAAATTAATGAAAATATTCATGATTAAAGGGATTCGAACTTGAGATATTTCATTCCTAATATAAGTAAGAAACATTATTGACTTAAAAATAATTTTATAAATATATTAATAATAAAATATAATTTTTTAATTAATTATAATTAAAATTATTTTAAAATATCTTAAATTTGAATGAATTACCCGAATACCTTATTTCTCCTATTTTTGCTTTTGTATATAATAGAGATAGAAGTGTGTAAGTGCTTGAAAGCATAAAAGCAACGAAACGTGTCTAAAGCAAACGAGTGAGTGGTAAAAGAAAAGAGATGCAACAGCGACTTCACAGAGAAAGAGCCAAGACGGAAACAATTTCTTTTACTTTCTCCTGTTTCCGTCTCTGAGACTCGAAACGACCTTTATTTGTCTTCTTTCCTTTTTCTTCCTCTTCTTCCCTCCCTCGCCGTTTACTAAATTTATCCTTCCTTGAGCCTCCATTTCTGTCTCTGTCCCTCTCTCGTTCTTCACAGTCTCAATATCTGATTTTGCTTTTTCAGGCGGTCTTAAACTGATTATAAACATTCTGGTTTTCAAAGGAAATTGTAATGGCGTTGACGAGTTGGAAGGAGAAACTATGACAAGCGCATAAAACGAAATTAGTTGTTTATTTATTAAAGAGAAAAAACGAAGAGAGCAATAGAAATGAGAACGTTGTGTGATGTATGCGAAAGCGCCGCCGCTATTCTTTTCTGCGCTGCCGACGAGGCCGCTCTCTGTCGCTCCTGTGATGAGAAAGTATATTTTCTTTTTTCACTAATTTTCTGTGCTAATTCTAATTCTATTTTAAATCTCTTCTTTTGGGACCTAGAATTATTGTATGTTATGTTGCTTTAAGTAATTTTAAATGTGTTTTTTTTTCTCTCTCTCTCTCTCTAAGTCATCAATTTGTTTGGCTTCTTAAGCTGAATTCTACTTTCAGTAGAATCTGATAATCTTAAGTATGTTATCGTAGGAATATGGTATATTGCGCTTATAATGTTTTGAGCGTTGTATTCAACCATTCCAGTCTTGTGGTGGTGTATTGGCTTTAGTAAACTGTGATTAGATGGATTGAACTTTTCATTAAATTGAAGCAGATGGGAGTTTATTATCTTTCACGATTTCAAAGTTGCTTTTTTTTTTTCTTATGTAATTTGGTCTTTTACCCGTTTTTAATGCAATTAAGGGAACAACTTTGTGGTTATTTCTTGAAATATCCATTGAGAGTCCTTTAAGTTCCAAATGTCAAAGCGGCTGTTTGGGTGGGTGTTGATGTGACTCACTAATGAAATAAAGACTTACGCATGTAACATCCTAAGCGTTGAAGCCAGTTATTATAGACACAGTATCACTCGAGTACCTCTGCTAATTATAGTTGGCTTGACTTTCTTGTTTTGGGGATCCAACATGCCTTACCTTGATTCCATCTGTGTCCTCTCAATGTTTCGACAGCGAGGTTGGTCATTTTAATTATAAGACAACAGATTTTGCGCAGACATTGTGGAGAACGCGTTCATGTGGATTTCTTATGCTAGAACTCACCATAATGGCCCTCAACTTATTGGCCTATGGAGCACTTTTTTTGAAACATGATATAGTTGAGCATTTGATCGATTTGTATTGAAGCTCATATTTCACTAGATATAGAAACAGTGATAAGAATGTATATTGGTGTGTAGTGTCTTATTTGGGCTGTATTTAAAATTTACTATTAATTAATTATGGAATATGCACTATCTGTTTTCATAAAGAAAATATGGTGATCTTGCTTGTATGTTACTAAATTTTCTCCATGTCTTCTAGTGGGGAAAAATCTGCATGATGTTTGTTTTTTCCATTGGAGTTGCAGGTCCATTTGTGTAACAAGCTTGCTAGTCGACATGTACGAGTTGGGTTAGCTGATCCTACCGATGTGCCCCGTTGTGACATATGTGAAAATGCACCTGGTATAGGTTTTTAAAATTTAGTAGTTTTGCTTTTTGCAAGGATATGCATTTTTGAACTTGTGTACAAGAGATTGAGGTTTTTGCTTCCTTGCAACATGCATGTAGCTTTCTTTTACTGTGAGATAGATGGTAGTTCCCTCTGTCTGCAATGCGATATGATTGTGCATGTTGGTGGTAAAAGAACGCATGGGAGATATCTCTTATTTAGGCAGAGAGTTGAGGTTTTTGACTCTGGACTTTCAACTTGGTTTTCATTTTCTTCTGTGAAGAAGGTTCCCGAAATTAATATGCTTCCTTTTGATTGTTTAATTTAGTTTCCTGGGGACAAACCAGGCCATTTGGATGAACTAGGACAGCAACGGCTCAATCAAAATGACACAGGGAGGGACCAAAATCAGCCGCCTATACTCACACTGAGAGAAAATAAACAAAATCACAGAGCATCTTCTGTAACAATGATGGAGAATAACATAGATGGTGATGGCAAGATTGATAATAAATTAATTGATCTTAATGCCAGACCTCAGCGGATACATGGGCAAAATTCAACTAACCAGGTATTAGCTTTTCCATTAACCATCATGACATCTATATTTATATTTTGCTACTCCATAACTCCTTATTCACATGCATGCTAAAAACTGTAATTTTTATACTTACTAGCCTTGCAATTAGCAAAATTAAACACCTGTATTTGTTTCATGGACCAGGGTATAGATGTTATGAGTGGTAGTAATAATGAATCTGCAAGTGTGGTTCCTGTTGGATCCTTCAAAAGAGAGCCTGAAAAATAAGCGAGGTATAATTTACATACTTCACAATTCATGAAGTCAGTCTGGTTCATATGTACCCTTTCTCCATTTATTATCACATTAATGTAAACATCAATGTCATGGGAAAGCATACAGTTAGCTTTGACATAGCATTCCTCAAACTAATTGTTGGAGAGAAGTCCTCTTAATTGAAACTTAAAAGCTCTACTTGTAATATGCTAAAGAAGAGAATTAATTATATCATCATTCTTAATTGAATAGAGGATTAGAGAATTTTATGGTTTATAAGTGCAAATGATCTTTTCCCCATTCTATGTTTGTAAGGCGATTAGAGTGTGTCCCGCCATTTGATCTAGGCTGTCAATTTCAAGAATTGTTCATTTCTAATTTTTCCTAACTTGCATTTGAATTGCTGGATACCTTTTTAACAATATTCAATCCTATAACATAAGTAAAGTTGGAGTACCTAAAATGGAGATGATTTGACTAGGGAGGCTATGTCTTACATGATGAACTGATTTAATAATCAGATGAAAGCAATGGTTCATGAAGTAAAGGTCATTGTTTACTCCAGAATTGATAGTTTTGCAGGTTGGCTCATTATTGTGATCATTTGGCAGCATAATATAGAAAATTTCAATCTTTAGAAAGTAACCTCAACGATGATAAACAGATGTCTCATTTTGCTGATAAGTAGTCCCTACTCCCAATCTGTTCTGACAACTCTATACTATTGTGTTTGACTTCAGAAAAATGCTTGTAGCCTTGTACTTGAAAAGGGAAACAATTATTGTTGCATATCTGTGATGCATATATGGTTCAAATGTGAAGTTTGAATCTGCAGGAGCTGGTTATGCCGTCTGATTACACCAACTCATTTGTGGACCTTTTTTGGATTTTTCACTAATCCATATTTTCGGATGTTGGATTAGGTAAAATATACATAATTTATTATTTATGTTGATAGGTTCCAAGACATTGATTTGATTATGACTTTCGGGTTAGTTGTCTATGATTGTTAACCTGTTGCTGAATAGGATTCTGGACAGCTGTTTGCTTGATGGAGAGAATATGAAAACATGGCCTTCAGATCTTCTATAATTGATAATGTTTGCTGATTGGATTGGGGACCATCATTGGAAGAAACAGAACTAAAACCTAGTGTTTTTCATGTTTTCTTTTGTCCACGTGCATTCTCGTCTTTCAGGGTAGATCTTAGGACCGGGTATACATAAATATAAGCTATTCCAATTGCATATGCTTGAGATAACCTCTACCACTAGATTTCGTCTTTTAGTGAGTGGTGCTATTTAAGAGTTGATGACTCATTTGTTTGTCAATATGTGAAGCTTCTAGATAAAGAGAACACTAGTTATTTGTTTGCCTAGATGCATTGGGACTACCCTTTTCATGGCTTTATCAACAAAATGAAGAAATGTTTAGCCATTGATAGATCCTGTGCGAAGTGTATTTTAGGAGTATCTCGCTGCTTGCATATTTAATCTCTGACTGGTAATTTGGTTCTAGTTGAAAAGCAATTAATTGTGTGTACGTAATTCATGGAAGAGTCTTTATTTATCCAGGAATAATGTGGATCATTGTCTTGCTGTTTAATTTGTGGTTGCAGATATTTTTGGATGCGTGGTGACAATTGAGTATCACAACCTGTTTTATACTGTCGGTTCCATTTTTCCTGTGGGTATGCTTTCACCATCCCTTGTGCAAAGTTTGGTTAGATGGGCAAAGTAAATAGAATGTATATCAAAAGCAAACTGTTAAAAATAAATGTTGTGTCTTAAGAAATAGCATAGCTGTTAAGCATTTGGTCCATTTATTGCCTGCACAAACCACTGCTTGCTGGTCCTTGGGTTTATATTCAATAGTAAAGCGGCATGAGAACTTTTTTTCATTTGAAGATGAAACGAAATCCTTCCCTAAAAATGATCTGCATTCAAATTCAAAAGATGCGACCAACACTCTTGGCGTCTACCTAACCAAAATGAGGTGGTATATATCCGAATTAACTAAGAGTACTTGTATTAAGTTGGCCTCCCATCGACACTGAAGTCAAGCTTTTGTCCGTTTCCTCTTAATTGCTGAGAGCTCCATGGGGAAATGGTGGGCATTAGCTACAATCAGATATGGGCTGGGTTTTCTATTTATTATATAGTTATTTGTTGGTTCAACAAAATTAGCTGTTTTACTAATTGCGTAAACCTGATAGATGCTAGTTGTGTTTTTTATTAAACGTTAAAAGTTTAGTTAACTGAAGCCAAAAAAATGCAAACTGACAGATTGAATTAAACCAGTTGGTTTAGTTAGTCTTGACCGACTCCATTTGGTTGGATTTTTAAAAAGCAAAATAAAAGGCAACATATGAAAAAAAAAAAAATTGGGGGGTCAGAGACTCCCTATTGATTTTGCCAGAGGATCAATTTCTTTCCAAAATATTTTAAAGATAATTCTCAAGCAAGCAAGCGGCTTTGTTTTTCCGAAAAGCTAGAATACGACAACGTTTTCAAGCAATCTGCAGTGCAGAAACGGCAAGCCCTATGCTCTGCAAAGATCAATAAAACAACGACCCCATTCCCTTTTAGAATTTCCTTCTGTCCCAAAATGTCTCCTTAGATTTCGAAAAAACAAAAAATGGAGATGAAGCCCTGCTCATGAAATATATAAAATGAGGCAAATTATTATTTAGTTTCTTGGTGATACTTAAATACATTTAGGATTTGTATTTCAAAATTTAGTTATATAGATCTGCAACTTTGTTTCTATCGTACTAATTTAATCCTTTTATAAATTCACATTTACTCAGAAGGATTAAGTAGTGCAACAGCAGCAAAATCAATGGATTCCATAATTAAATTTTAAAAATTAGATGTTTTGATTAATGGGTCGAAATAACACATGAACTACATAATGCGGGTAACTTTTTCATTGATCTACCAAATTAGTAAAAACTCATGTGCTCGAGAAAATTCTTATTCTTACATTAATGAAAAGATCAATCGGATCACTCAAGTATGTGCATTTCTCGAAAACTAACAATGACATGTGTTTTCCTTACATGTTATTTAGAGCAAGTTCCTTACCCACTCGATGACTGTGCCATTGCCCTTATCCAAAAAATTGTTTTAGTGATCATTTTAGTTGCTTCATAAAATCCTTTTTGGCTAACATTATGTCAGCAGTTGTTGCAGTTTGGAGAGGTTTGGATGTAATTGTAACTTTTTTTATGAAAAAACAAATTGGACTTTTTTTTTTTTAATAATTAGATCCCCTTTTTTAAGTAGATAGGAACATATCTTAAAAGGGAGAAATACCAAAACAAGATTTAAATTCCTAATGTTCCATGAAATATTAACAATGATAATACTAATTAACAGCTACTAGCGATCTTAATTAATGATTTTAGTACAATGATGCATCATATTAAGTACACACTAACTAATCTCATTAGCAAGAGGTTTATTAAGTGGCTAAAAGTACCAAAAGAACAAAAATAGTCTCCATGGCTATAAAAAGCGTTTAACACACAATTGAGTGACAAATTAATTAATTTTGCATTTTAATTACTTCCCACCTTTTCCTCCATGCTTTTCTTCAATCTTTTGAAGCTTAGTAGACATAGCCCTTAACGAACAATTCTTTCTTGGCCTCTTCTGATTCTCCTTCGCCGGTGTACTTGCCAAGCTGAGCAAGTGAGTTGGCCTTGGCTCGGATAAGCAGAGCGTCCTGAGCTGCCTTCACATTCTCTGGTCTGCCTCCCCATGTCTTCAGGCAAGTGTTCTGCAGAGCTCTAGCATATGAGAAGGACACATGCCATGCGTTTGGACCTTGGTTCATGGCATTCAGGTTCAGGGTTGCTTCAACCTCAGATTGCCCGCCAGACAAAAACTGTTCCAACAAATTATTCACAGTTTCCGAGTTAATACACAGCAAAGGATGTTTAGAAATCAAATACTGTTAAGCTGATAGTCTAATGGTTGAGTGCTTCATTGTTCGCCTCAAATGCAGGGTGTTATGAAGTACAAATATGGACATGAATACGAAACTAATATTCTTAAAAGAAATTAGCACATGACATTGTGTTAGAATCCTTGTCGCGTCAAAAAATGTATCTTCTGCTGATCTACATCTAAAACTATAGTTCACTGCTTGATATTCAGGGGTATGAACAAAAAAAATAAGAAGGAACTTGCCATGATTCCGGGGACGGCGGGTGGGATTCTCCTCTTAAGGAGTTTGAGGGTGTAGTCTGCAACTTGTTGAGGAGTGGCCCTGTCTTTGCATTCAGCTCCTGGAGTGACCATGCTTGGCTTCAGGAGAATACCCTCAAACAACACATTGTTCTCTGCCAAGTAGAAGAAAACCTCAGCCCACACTTTCTGTGCAACTTCGAATGTTCTTTCAATGCCATGGTCACCATCGAGCAAGATTTCTGGCTCCACAATTGGGACCAATCCATTGTCCTACAGGATGCAACCAACGAAAATTTTCTCAATTTCAAACTAATTATTCATGACAGGAATTTTCTATATATAAAAAGAAGGTGGCAATGCAAATACTGTCTACATATGTATAAACCTGAGAAATGGCAGCATAGCGAGCAAGACCCCAAGCTGCTTCCTTCACCGCCAAAGCAGATGGCCCATTGGGAATGCTCACAACAGTACGCCTAATAAATGAAAGATATTAAAACTTCAAAACAGCTAACTACAGTTTCAAACTGCTATATTTGAAAGGTGTTTTTCTGAAAAGCAGCTTGTAAAGAGTTAATAGTTATTTTTATACCATTTGGCGAAACGAGCACCCTGTTGGTAGTAAGCAGCAGAGCGAGAGGCAAGACCATCAAGACCTTGGCACCATGATTCATTGTTGGAGCCAGATAGAGGCACCAAACCCTGTTGTTCTCATTCATTGTTCAAGTTAACATGTTAATACAAAATCCTCTTTTAACAAGCTAATGGGTCAAAATAAAATACTTTAATTAACTACTACCTTAAAATTCAAGTACATAATAAAAACTACTTCAACACCAAAATCATATAATGCATTATTATTTAATATGCTGTAAGAAAAACTATGAACTTGTACCTTGTCGACTTTGATACCAGGGACAATGTTTTGCTCAACAAGAATATCAACTATCTTTTTGCCATCAACGGTGGATTGGTAGAGAGTCTCCTCAAAGAGGATAGCACCAGAAATATATTGGCCAAGGCCAGGAGCTGTAACAAGAAGTGTACGGTATGCTTGGCGATTAGCCTCAGTGTTCTCTAGCCCTATTGATGCAAGTCTTTTTCCACAGGTAGCATTCGACTCATCCATTGCCAAAATACCACGTCCAGGTGATGCAACTGTTTTCTGCAACCCAACAAACAATAGCAACATTTATTCATTAAAGAAAGAAAAAAGCTAGCCAGATTATCTCCTGCAGTACTAGGCAGAAACTCAACTAGCAAGCTAACCTTTAGTCTAATGATTAGCTAGTTTCTTCTAAATTTGCTATAAGCTCAAGTTTTAAGTTAAAGGGTGGTGAAAAAAGTTTTTTGAAGGTGCCAAACACATACCGCAGTCTTGACAAGCTCATCGGCATAGGAGCTGGCACGAATGGTGAGGGCAGAGGAGGTGGCGGAGTGGCATCGGACAATTGACGCAGAAGGCTGGCGCAGAGACTGACCTTTCACAAACTCAGACTTGTCAAGGACTGGTGAAGACTTGAGGAGTGAAGCTGAGGCCATTCTTTTTTCCTTTTTGCTGCTTTGGTAGAGAGGCTAACCGCTAATGAGTATAGAAGCCTTACAAACAGTGTATAATCTTATCTCCTCTCTAAGTTAGTGCCTCTTTACCACATATATGCAAATGTATTGAGTGTATTTATATTTGGCTTTTGTGTTATCATAAGATGTCACATTTGAGGCTGTCGTGCATCGATGAATAAGGGTTTGCCATGTGGATGATAGCATGGCAGACTAAGGCATGGTGTATATGGATGGTTTTATTCCCACCTCGTAAATAAATTGAAATTAAAGCTCAGATTTTTATAAAAAGAACAGACAAATGCATCATATTCACTATGTACTGAGTCCAAATAAGTGTAGTTTTGAGTGATTCCTCTGGAAAGAAAGTGTGAGGCTCTAAAATCTCCCTTATTTGTTTTCTTGCTTCACTTGATTAACGGCCATGGTTTAGTTGCAAGATTTGATGGTCTTTGCATCCGTCTCAAGGACAGTCAGGTTGCCAGATCAGCTATCCATGTGAGTGGCCTAAGCAATATCAATGCCACCTCGAGTTTAGTGGGTCCACGTCTCATTTGGCGGGTCCATATCATGTATCCCCCACCAAATCAAGGTCACCTAACCCTATTTCTCGATTCATTGCTTTGCAATCAGCTGTGGAAGCACTTTTGATTCTTGACAGAGAACTAAAATTTCTATATGGGTGTTGTTAAAATATGAGCTAAAAAGCAGAAAAATGTTGTTGTAATGTACATATTGCTATAAAACCTATAAAGAACTTAAAATTCCGTGCAACATCCAATGCCTCATTCAACTATGTCAATATAGCAAGACTAGTAGATACATTAATGTGAAGATTATACTGAGAATAGCATTTTTCTAGTTAGAATGTTGACTCAATGACATTTCTGCAAGGCCAGCAATTAAATCATCAACTGATTCTTCTTTCAAATCCTTTGATGCCCCTGAATCATCAGTTGTAGATGGCATCAATTGAACGTTACTATCTGAAAGGGCCTTGTTTAACTGTTTAACAAGCTCATCTTCCTCCTCCGGTGGAATGCCCAAATCCCAGACCCTAAAGATATCCTGTGTTGATGGCTCCATCTGACATGCAGAATATCCAATATCAAGTTCTGAATAAATGGATTCCTTCTCTCTGTGGTTGTCCTCTGTGTAATTTGGCAGAAAAGCATTTTCCAAAGGAGAAGTTCGTGACGATGAAATGCTAGTCTCTTCCTTGATTAGAAAATCATCATTGGTTGTCTCCGTTTCTTTATTAATTACAACAAAATCAAAGTCAGTTTTTCCAGAGGCATTAAGAGTTCTCGATTCAGCAGAATGAAGCATCTCAATGTTGTTATCAGGTGTAGAGTAATAGTCATTTGATTTGGATTGCAAACCAAGGATTTTTGTCAAGGCATCCTTCATTGAACTCCAATCACCATCGGATGGCTCCATCTGATATGCAGAGTAACCAATATCAAGTCCTGAACCCATGGATTCCATCTCTCTGTGGTTGTCCTCCCTGTAATTCGGCAGAAAAGCATTTCCCAGAGAAGTTGTTTGTGATAATAAAATACTAGTCTCCTCCTCAATTAGAAAATTATCACCTTTTGGTTCTGTTTCTTTATTGATTAGGACAAAATCAACATCACTTCTTCCGGAGGTATTAACAGTTCCTGGTTCAGCAGAATGAAGCATCTCAATGTCAGTTTCAGGTGTAGAGTAATTGTCATTTGATTTGGATTGCAAACCAAGGATTTCTGTCAAGGCATCTTTCATTGAACTCCAATCACCATCTGAAATTTCTGGATCTTTAACCAGGCAAGAATCAACCCAAGCTATTTCTTCAGGTGAAAGAGCATCTCCAGTTTGGTTAGACTTCAAAGACTCAACAAGGATAGAAGAAACAGAGCCATCAAGTATATCATCACTAGAAGCCATAATTAATGATATATAGAAAACAATGTCTACAGCAACAAAAACAGATGGCCTTGTGTGCAGTTGATCAAACCTGAAAAGTTCAATAGTTCTGTCAAAGGCCTAAGACAAGCAAATTACATACATGTTTTAACTAATGAATCCCATTAGGAGATATTTGTCCGTCACAATTATTTGATCCATAACGATTCACGAGAATTTTCAATCTCATGACCATGAGATGTCATTTAAAAAAAAGTTGAAACCTAGCTCTTTTTGTTTTGGTTTTCTTTAATGCTGTTATGTTATAGATTTACAATGACATGGACACGGGATGAAGAAATAGTGAGAAATGATTTAGTGGCTCTATATCTTTCTAAAGGTTTAGCCTTGAACATGACTACATGAGGTATCAGATCCATACACCCGAACCCAACTATTTCGTGGTTAAATTTCAGTTGCATTAAGCATAATTGTACGCCTTATTTCACAAAAGAAACAACTTTCGAACAAGAACAAAAAACATGTATTAATAAGGAAAAAAATTAAAAAGATCCAAAGTCAAGAATAATCTTCAGTAGTCAAAACAATTGAGAGAAAAGATGCAAAGAATCAAGTCATGGCACCCATGCCAAAACGCACAATCAACAATTCTATGAAATAGCTGAAGACCACAGCAAAGCAGCAACATAGAAAATGCATTGCAATTCTTCAATTCAAAAATATTGCTCTATGAGGTTTTCTTGCACCTTACACTTCTTCAAAAATTACATAGTTGCTAATTATCCAAACTAATCAATGAATTGATAATTCTGTAAGAAAACATGATAAAAACCCAAATAAAATCAAATTCTTATATGATCCTATAACAAAATTCACGAGGCACCCTAAAAAGATCATAAGATTCCCTAATTTAAATATATATATATATATATATATATATATATATATATATATTATTTTTTCTTCTTTTCCTTTTGCAAAAATCAACACAAACAACCCACACCAGATGGAACGAAATTTGGAAACCACACAAGAAAAATCTGAACCGCGTTGAATTGATAATACACTTGCATAAAATTAAGAAAAGAAAACCATCGAATTGCAGAAAGAAATCTTTGAATTGCAAAAGTGTTTAACTTTCCTTTCATTTTCCAATTTCATCCATGGTTTCTATTCCACTTAAACACAATACAGGCAATATCGTAACTATTCCAATATATTTAAAGAAGAAGAAGAGAAATCTCCATAATTGTTACAGAAGAAGAGAGAAACATACCGTACTGGAAGCGGCAAAAACCTAATCTATCATCAGCTGGAAAAGGCTCCCTCTACCTCACTTGCTCCGAGACCTTGAGTTGGAGAGAGAGACGGATGGAGACTGCTAGAACTTGAAAAGGCTTGAAACGCTGGCGTTTTATTCATGCCTGTATCGGCGGTTTAAGTTTCTGAAATTAAAAAACAATTCGGAAAAATATTCCTCTGCCTGAATCGAACCGGTTTGGTCTGGTAAGGATGTTCCCGGTTCAATTTAATTTAGCCCGAGGATTCATATAAACTAAGAGGGGTGTATTGCATTAAAATTTTATTAGATTTTAAAATTTCAATGGTATTTAATATAGATTTTTTAGAGTCTATTAAAATTTTATGTATTCAATTCAAAATCGTACAAAATACATAAAAATATAATAGTATTCAATTCTGACTTTAAAAATTTATATAAATTTAATTATATTTCAAAACTTGCTGATTTAGATGGATTTTATAAAATTATTGATTTCGTTGGATTTTAAAATATTAAGTATAAATAAAAGAGTCATTTACAAATTCATACTTAAACCAAAGATTTTATTGGATTTTAAAGTGCTAGGTTTATTTTTTTAACTTTTATTTTAAATTATAAAAAAATATATTTAAAATTGCAATCTTTCTAGCAAGACAATAGCTAGGGCTGCAAACTTATCGAGTAAATTGAATCGAAAATCAAATTGACTCATTTCAATTTGATTCGATTTGATCAATTAATCAAGTCTAATCAGTTGTTGATTTATTTAGTTTGAATTAAATTTATTATTCTGTTCGAGCCAGTTTCATAAAAATCTATCAATTGGGCTTAAAAGCGAATCAAAATGGTAAAATTGATCAAAATTAACCAAACTGACTGATATGGTTCAATTCGATTCAGTTTTGAAAGCAAATTCGATTTGATCAATTTGTTTATCTCAATTCAGTTCGTATTGAACCGAACCAACCATTACTCACCCCGCGACTGTTCTAGAGACAGGGGATGGCCGGTGGTGACTGTGCCATTACAAGTTTTTCACTGTCCACGAAGAAAATAATTTTGGAGAAGATGACGCGTTTTTTGGTCCCTCATTGCTTTTAGTTTTTCAATTGGCCCAAAAACCTTTTAATTTGTTCAATTACATTATGAAATTAATTTTGATTGGATACATAAAAGTCATTGTAATTCCATCAAAGTTTATAAAAAGAAGTCACACTAATTTCATAAAAGTCAATGTAAAATTCTAGCAGAATCTATGTAAATTTTTAAAAATCTTTCAATTTCATCAAACTCAATAATTTTTTTAAAATCTAACACAATCCTAATCTAATACACTATTTAAACTAATAATGACAATTTAATAAAAATTTAAACTCAACCAAACCACAGAGAGCACTCAAACAATGCAGTTAAAAAACCTTAATACTCTCGGAAGTAAAACTTCCAAGGTCAGAGAATGAACTCTTCGGTATTGAACGAAGCTATGAATTGCCTTAGAGTCTCATTACTATCTTCTCTTATCTTCCCATATTAGAAGTTATCTTCCATCGAGCTTGTTGGATAGAAGTATTTTATCTTTCAGCTTATATAAATTTACATATTGTTGCATTTGTACTTGTTGTAGGACTTTGAGCATACCACCAACTTTTAGAGACTCTTTAACAGGTTATTGTTTAAAGTTTTGCTCGATAGCACTGTTATCATTAGCTTATTTTTTTGAGTTTTACCTTTTTCTTCTATTGAGGATTTGCATGACTAATCAAACTCTTTCATTTATAGGATTGACAATTTGATTGTTAGCATGAATTTTAAGATTATTTCTTGATTCTTTAAATTGCTCAAGATTTGTGATTAGACTTTCTTCTTCTACTGTTTCATTGGCAAAGGGTTGCCGTCGTCATCACTCATGACTCCGCTGCTTTAATCTTTGCCAAGAATGGCAAGACTCTCTAGGAGTGTTGGTGGTGTAATGAGTGCCTTCTTGATGGAAGTCTTGGTGGTGACCCAGATCCGATAATTGATGATGGCGGTGCACTACTCTTTTGATCCATGAAGGAGTTCAGGCTAGAGAGATTTAAGACTTAAGACTCTATGGATTAAATTGTTAATTTTTGTGAGGGATAATTTCGTCTTTTCATTTGAAATATCTTTTTTGTCATATCCCATTAATGGTAAATTTGCATTTTTAAAATATTTTTCTCTCTTCTTTCTTGCTTTTTAATAGTATTTAACGGAAAAAAATTAACATACTAAACATAAAAATAATGATAAAAATAAAAAATTAATACAAAAGGAAATACAAACATATTAAAATACTGAAATAGGAAATTAATATAAAAGGAACCATCAACATATTAAAATACTAAAATATTAATAAATTAATGTCCTACCAATAAAAAAAGGTACAATAATAAAAGTATATCACAAAGGACAATAATTTAAATTTTAAAATCAAACTGATATTATGTAAAAATAAAATTTAAAAAGTGACATTTACTACAATTTTCGATAAATTAATTACACAGTTTTACCTCCAAAATTAATTTAGTATCAGGTAGAAAATTAATTTAGTAAAATTAAACTCTTAAATAATAAAATAAAATTTTCAATCATCCAAATAAATTTTATTAGTTTAGCGGTCTTTTTTTTTAATTTTCATAATAAAAAGCATAAATTAATTTTCATAATAAAAGGCATGAATTAATATTGATATTAGTGTTTTTAAACTAATATTAACAAATTCTCAATTAAAGGATTCACTGTGAAACAACTATGGAAAATTTCTATGGGATTTGGTTTGGTATATTTGGACTAACGGTGTCGTTTTGTTTGGTTGAAAGTATTGCAAAAAGTAGTAACACCTAGTACACAATGACATGAACCCACCATCTAAACGGCAATAATGGAAATGGCAAGATTAATGTCAGAAGGCAGATCGAACCATCGTGCCGGAGGCCATGAAACCAGTTAATGAGGTAGTTGGTTGGTATAGATCAATTAGTTTGGTAGGTAATTAATTAAATCAGTGTCCCACCGGAATAGGTTAGTAGGCGTAACTGTCATTCCTGCTAATCGGTTTCTTCTGTTAAGTTCTTTTGGCCCTTTTTTTGGTTCATTTTAGGAGACATCTAATTGTGTTCATTCTATTGTATTTTTTTTTAATTATTTTATTATTATTGAATTTCATGAATTAATATTACACAGGAACTTATCATAAAGCCAATCATTGGTTAGATTTACAGTGCCCTGTTCTGCTGAAGTTGAATGTCAATTGATTGAAATCATGAAGAGATAGAGCCTCGCATTTAAATGAAATTGAAATTTTCATTTCCTTCATCAGATTTGAAGCTATGGTTGAGATTTTGGATCTCAAATATGCTCCTTATACACAATTTTCAAAAAACTCACAGCAAGGTTTTGTGAATCAATTTCTCAAATTCAACGCCTATAACAAGCCTCTACGCTCTTTACTTTCCCAAAGATGAGAGACATTCTTTTTTTTCACCCTATATTTTGTAATGCCAACAAATATTGGCTTATATACAAAAGTAGCATGTGTATTTTTTTCAACTAAAATTAGGGTTTGCTGCAAAATAAGCAAGCACACCAACAAATGGCGCATTAATATATGTAGTTGGCTCAGACTTCTTATAATCGGCTCGATCATCCGCATATGAATCATCATTGCTAGGACCGCCCACAATTGCTCCCACAAGTATATTGGGGTTAGGGTTCGTTGAATTAAAATAAATCGAACCCTCTTTGCAAGCGATAAATTCAGGATGATCCTTAACTGATGGTAACGATGAACCACGATGATGAATATGTTGAGGGTAATTATTACTATATCCAACCATATAAGATAATCCCAGTGGATTGTCTCCTAAAATGTAATCAACTTGCCTCTTAGCCTGTTGACGAAGCGAAGATGGACTGACATTGACATTGCCGCAATTGACAGATTGGGATGTTCGTTCTAAGTAGTTTGCGTAAACAAGCAGTAGAAATGAAATTGTCGTCGAATGTTGCAAGTTGCTGCCTCCTGGCTTGTAAATGAGGCCGCCGGGAGTGTATTGAATGTGAGAGGAGGATGATTCAGGTATAAGGGTGCACATGAAGCTATCTGCTGATGCTTTGTATGATTCTAATGAGTACATATTTCCTTCCAGGACTTCCTATACAACAATCAAATCAACTTTAACATTGTAATGCTGTACATTTAAGTTACTTAATTGATTAATTAGAATGTTGGATTTACACTACTAACCTTGGAGACAAGAACATTTAGACCAGCATGCTTGTTGTCCCAACCAAATTCATTAATATTTTCATCAGCACCAAGTGTTTTACCATTGTTTTGTATGTAACTAAGGTAAGCATCATCGTAAGATGCCCTCCTAAGCCAAGCTGCTCCCCACAGCAATTCATCCTGGAAACATATTATTATTATAATATCCAATGAGTACTCTAATCAATGTGCTTAATGTATATATTTCAATGAAATCCTTATTCAAAATTAATTAAAATAATATGATTAGTACAGACAGTATACATCTAACAAAACTTAGAATAATGCAATGACTAAAATAGATAGATAAACTAGGTTAATGATTAAGACACTTATCCTTACTTGATAGCCATCAAAATCACAGTAGAAAGGGCAGGCTCCATCTCTAATGTTAGAGTTGTCACTATAAGCTCCTCTGTAATTATCTGCAAATTGAAAGGCTTTAACAGCATTTCTTAACAATGTCTCGGCATATCCAGGATCCGATGACCGGAAGGCCATGGATGAAGCCGCTAAAGCTGCTGCTGTCTCACCGGCAACATCTGATGCTGGATTAGGTGCATCCACGGCATAGACGGTTCTAGGAGTGTCCATATCTTCTGGTCTCTCCCAACAACTATGGTCAGCATTTGGATCCCCTACCTATAATTAATAACCAGAAATAAAAACTTGAACACCCAATTCATATTATAATTATAGCAATAAAATCATACATAGACATTAAACTACTGATTCTACTTGTTTATGTGTTGATGACTTTAATAAACAAAACCAATTAGCTGTTATAACAGGTAACAGATCAAACTAGGTAATAAATGCATTTCAGGAAGAAAAATATTAGACACTCACTCTTTAAAATGATTGCGGTCAGCATTGGTTTCTTCTTGGAATAAATTTTCCATTTTATAAAAATCTAAAATGAAACATAAAAAGCAAGACGATGAGGACAATTTTTGTAGACCCATACAATTCGCGGAGTTTCATGGTGAAAAAGCGGTCCAGTTGTGTCACCAAGGAAGAAATATGGGTCCTCTCATCTATTATTTTGGTTCTAATGCTTCAAGCCTTGGATGTCCCAACTGAATAATATAATGTACCTCTGTGTACCTTACATATGCCATGTGGTATGGATGGCAGGTGATGCGGATTCATCTGTACTATATCACAAGAGATTAAAATTTTAATTTTAATTTTAAATGTCACTCTTTAGTAATATTATTTTAAAAAATTTGATATTCAGATGAAAATATAACACCATCAGTCAATTATTTCATTAATCATTCAATAAAAAGGATTATCCACTTCTAATATGAGAGTCAAGAAACAAATTTTATGAATTAACAGTTAGATTTCAGGTAATTAAACTAATCGTAATTATTTGCAAATCCAAGTCATGAATTTAGATTCATGCGGTCATAAAAGTTTTCAGTAATTTACTGAGTAAATGTCATATTATTTATGCCCACTCAATTTCCTTAACGAATCAAAAAAGACCTGTGAAGTGTCAATCCTGTCGTGTGGTTCAATTAGCATAAGAATTAATTTGACGAATTCAAAGGGTTACCTCCATCGAGTAACACCAATGTTACTCTAGATTTCTACTTTAATGCGCCTCCCCATATATCAAAACACCGAAAAACAAAATTAATTGTAGGGTCTCTCTAAAAGGAAAGGGTAAAATGGTCAATAAACATCAAACCTTAGCCCGCAAAAGCCCACGCACCTCTATCCACTTTTTGATTAGTTAAACCACGACAAAGCTACTCCCAAAACCCAACTACCCAAGTTACCCCAGAATACTCCACGAATTACAAAACCACCACTACACTACGCTACGCTGCAGTCTAACTCCCACACTAAAATAAGAGTACGCCACGAGTGAGTTATCTTACCTGAACAAAAATCCGATTAGGCTGAGAAACCGTCTTCATCAAATAATCCGTAGCCCAACGAATAGCGACCAAAGAATTTCTAAGTTCATTAGGAGGCATCAAATTTCCGAATTCAATAACGCTCCAAGCCAACATTGTTGTAGTGAATGCCATCGGAAATCCGAATTTGATATTATCACCGGCGTCATAGTATCCACCGGTAAGGTCCGTATTGTAAGTCCAGCCGTCGCTAAGGCCCGACTTGGCCCGCCAAGTAATGCGTTGGTCCTGTGGTAAATAACCAGACCTTTGGCCTTCAAAGAAAAGAATAGATTTAGATAATGCTTGAGGATAGTCATGGTTGCTCGATTGAAACAATGGCAATTCGGAAATTAAGAGAATTAGGAGAAGAAGAAGAGAAGAGGGATTCATGATGGAGTGTTGTAAGTAGTTGGCGTTGAGCGCTAAATATAAGGAGGGCGGGTCACGAGAGAAAAGAGAAAGAGAATAAGGTGCGTGTAAGTACCGACACACTGAATGGGAACTGTGTCAGTTTATGGTTTCATACACTAGTTCTTCACATGTACAACCAACTGTGAGTGTCCAGTAATCTTTCACATAAAAATGTAAGAGAAGAAGAGAAGTCTTTTTTTTTTTTTCTTTTTTCTTTTTTTTTAATGGGTCCTTTGAAATATATATAATAAAAAAATTATAATTATACCCTTATATTTTATCAAAATAGACTATTTTACCTTTTTATTTTTTAATACACCACTATACCCTTATACGGAATTGAATGTCCTTCTACAGTAATTTACAAATTATAATAACTAGAATAAAGTGAAATATGTTAAATGTGTACTAAAAATAAAAAACATCGAGCTATAAAGAATTGGAAATTATAAATTTGGCCACTCCAAAAATCAAAATTTTGCAATAAACTTCAACATACTAATAGTCTTAGAGAAACTGAAAAAAAAGAAGTGGAAGTGAACTATGACTTGAAATTGGAATTAGTACAAGCATTGTTCCAACCAAAGGGAATGGTGATGATTATTTTAGTCAACATTTATACAATGAAATGGATTAATTAACCATATTTAACTTCCCTTTTAATCTGGAGTTTTTCCATGCACCTACTGAATTACAATCCCCTTATTAATGAATCAGGCCAATTAAAATTAAAATTTTTTAATTTATAAATTGTAGTTCAGTTGGTAATATAAGCTGAATATGTGAAAAGAATTTTCGAATTCGATCTTGAATAAAGCCTCAACTATGATTAAGTATGAAGCTGAAATATTTTTAATAAACAGTCAAAAATATTATTGCTTCAATAAATTATTATTTTTTATTAATTTATACTATGATTGTGGATGCAATTATAAATCGGGTCTACATAAATAAATATGTGCGCGTAAAAAGTAACACCCCGTTTGAAATAAATAAATTATAATTATATAATTCATTTGCAAATGAATTTTATTTAAAATTGATTTATAAATGAATTCGTCATATTTGATATACTATAATATAAAATAGAAAATTTAATTGAATTTCACAAAATTATGTTTAAAATAATTTTTAAATAAAAATTCATTTATCTATATTTTCTCAAATACCCTTAACATAATAATTTAACAAAAATATTAATATAAATAAATACACTCATATTCCACTATAATTAATTAATTAATGATTTAATTAAATTTTAAAATTTTATATTTTCAATTGCAAAATTTTAAATTTTATTTTTATTAATAAATTAAAATACATTCAAAATTAAAAATTTATTTATATTCAATATATAAACATAATAATATACAAGAGCAACTTTATATTCTTTAGGAAAAATATAATTAAAGAGATATATAACAAGAAGGAAAAAGAGAAATGACAACTTTTACTTTAGATATAGCAAAATAAGAAAAAACATTTATGATTAATTTCATATATTAATTCAAGAAAGCAACTAGCTCTATTTGGAGCTTTTTTCTTGCTTTGATATTATTTATATACTATAATCATAATTTATTTAATTAATTATAATTAATTGCTGTTGGACCTCAAATCTTATTTCTTCTTTTATCTTTCTAATAAATTCTACAAATTTCTTATTCAATTCCTCTATACTCAACATTCCATTTTCTTCTTCTTCTTCTTCTTCTTTATACTCTTCATGAATAAGAAATATGTCATCAAACTCTTTGACATCTACTTGACCACCATTATCTTCTTGAACAAGAACTTCACTTTCTTTTTCTTCTTCCATTCCTTTTTCATTTTCTCTTCTTTCCATTTTAACAGTAGCTGTAGAAACATCTTCTCCATCCATTAAATCTTCTGTATTCTCTAGCATTGGCAATTTTGATGAGTCCAATTTTAGTGTTGGTGTCTCACCATAAAAGTGTTCCATGTTTGCTTGCATGTGGACCAGTATATTGAGGAAATATGCGTCCAGACCATAATGAAAGACAATACTAAACAAACACCATTTTCTCTAACCAAACAACCCATAAAAGCAAAGGGAAATCCAAATAAAAGAAAAGGAACAAACAAGAAAACTTAATTAACCTCACTCACTTCGTTGAAGCATTTTATCAAAATATAGTGGATGACAGAATAATAGTAAATAAATTTAACAAAAAGCAAGCTAAACTATCAAAAATCATGAATTAAACATTTGCAAACTCATTAAGCTTCGCCTTAACAATTATTGATAAATGAGGAGATACCGCTACTTTGCATTATATTCAAATATTTATGCAGAAAATAAAAAACTCTCACTTACGTGCTACTTCGATGGATGAGAATTGCAACTCAGAGAAGTGATAAGGAGGAGATAGACTAAGAAGATAATAAACGATTGCTGTCTAAGAGATGAGAAGGTATACGTTAAAGAGGAAAAATAAATAAAATATGCGTTTTGGATAGTTTCAATAGGGGATAGTTTAGTAAATAAAAATATTAGTGAGTTAATATGTGAAATTTATTTATAAATTTTAACAATTTTAATAGAATTTGAATTAAATTTAACCAATTTCATGAAATTCAATTCAATTTAATAGAATTCAATTCATAAAATTTAAATCTATATTTTTTCATACAAAATATAAAATTTTAGATTTTTAAATAAATTTCATAAAATTTTATGAAATTCATTTATTTTGCACAGACTCTAAAGTTTTTTTATGTAATTTGATAGGGTAGAATATGGATTCTAAGTATTTTTCAAAAGATAAAAAGACAAAAGAATAGGAGGTGTTGTTTGTATTATCAGATTCTTATCCCCTTTGCCAGTGGACGGGGGCGGTGCTCGTGCCTACTATTTATTTTCCCTTTGTTATTTCAACAAGAAACTATATATTTATATTTGTTTATTCCAAAAGTAAATTTTGTCTACCTAAACGAATAAATAATAAACAAATGCACAGCAGCAGAGCCACGTACAGTTGAGAGTATACACACCCATCCTGACTTTTAAAATTTTTTTTTAATAATTATTAATATATTTATAAAGTGAACTGCTCAAATTATTATATTTATAATATGTAAATCCTTTAAAATTAATTTGAGTAACATTTTAAATAAATAAAAAATTGAGTTAACGTTTCTAAGAGACGAATTAGTTAAAACCGAGAGTCATATTGTTTACTCATTAGTATATTCACTTATTAAGTTACTATTAGTTTTACTTGGTGCCCATTGATCGTAGAAAGAGCATTTTCTGCGATGAAAATTATTAAAAATCGGTTGCATGATTGAATATAGAGTATTTAGATGAATGATTGTTTAATCATTTATATAGAGAGAAATGTATTTAATAACATTAACAATAAGTTAATTATTCAACGGTTTCAAATGTATTTAATCATTAATAAAATAAAATTTAATTTTATATTATATTATATTTAGTAATATCTATAATATCAATATCCATCATTTGATTTATTTATTTGACCCTTTTTGGCAATAACGTTTAGTATTTTAATAGGATTGAAACAGTATCTTAATTAATTAATTATAGTATTCAGTAATATAATATTTATCTTATCAATTAGAGTTTGAGATAGTGTTAGCATTTTTTAATTTCTTTATAACACTTATATTCATCACTTGTTTTTACCTTATCTTTTGCTTTCATTTTTTTTTTTTTTTTTGTCATTTTATATAACAGTTAATCAAACAGTTATTTGTACTGAACACTTTTATTCTAAACTGCTATATAACTGTTAACCACTAAAAGCTAACTACCAATAAAATAATTAACAATTATTAAAATAACTATTAGCTAAATTTACTGAATAGACCCACCGTCTTTTTTACGTTCACCATAATAAATGTAAAACATTTATTCAAAGCTTTATTAATATAATTACATATAAAATATTTATTTTTAGCAAATTTTTAATTAAAATAATTTCTTTACTACATAATCAACTTCCTAAATTAAAATTTATAATCACAATCTTTTGTAATTAATATTTATTTTATTTATTAAAAAATATAATTTATATTTAAATAGAAAATCAATATAACTAATTAAATTAAATTATTTTTATTTTTTAACCAAAAATCTTAAAAATATTTTTATCCATCTATAAATTTAATAGAGTATTTCTATCATTCCCAATATTCCTCTTTCACATCCCCACTTCATATATTATGGATCAATTACAAATTTCCAATAAAAAGTTCTACATTCGAATTTTGGATCAAAAGAGAAAAGATAAAAGACAAAAATGAAGATAGACTCTAAAAATTGGGGCAAAGAAAAATTTTCAAAAGTTTAGAGAACCAAATTAAAAATTTTTTTACAGTTTTTGACATGATAAATTTAAAAAATGTGGTACGGTCACCCTCAATCCTTCCTCTCTGAACCACTAATAAAAGAGTGGTCCATTTAAATTTTGACTTAACAAAATAAAATGAAAAAGAAAATATAAAAACAAGAATTGACATTTCATAAATACGAAAAAGTACATATCAAAATAATTTTCTATCACTCGTAGCACTACGTTGCATGTCTCCCTTCCAACATTTGGGTTATGTCGAGCAAATTTCACTGTCAACCACAAAAAGTTAGCACCAACGTCTTGAAGGTAATCTTTTGTGTGGTGGAGATAGTTCTAGCCTTTGAGTTTATATAATTAAATTCATTATTCGTGTTCACATATTGAGTTGCAAAATTAGTTTTTTTTATATTAATTTATAACTTATACTAAATAAAAATTACTAATGTAATAAGAAAATTTTAATTTATTATAACTACAATTATATTTTCATTTAATTGTTTATCTAATTACATTGTAATATTTATATGATAAAATGAATAATATGTTATAATTTAAATAATTATATATTTTTTTAGCATTATAAAAAGAGAAATTTACCACTAATATTTTTTTTTTGACATTTCAAATATGTTGCGTTAAGAATAATGATAATTATATTGGATTATTATTATATTATTTATGTTTTGAGAGAATATTATTTATATTATTATTATTTTAATTGTATTATATTATTATTAGTAATAATTTCAATTCATTTTTAATTTTCTTCCTCTTGGACTAATTTCCATTGGAATAATTACTGAGTACTACTTATTTTTATTAAATTAGACAAATACAACATAATAATTAGAATCGCAATTTATAATTTAAAAATAAATGAAGATAAATTATAAATTTTCAATATCATTAATATTTTATTTCCTTTAAAATTTTGTCATTTCTAAATAAAAAAAATATTTCTTTCCCCATTATTTTCCATTCTCTCTATTTTAAAAAAAAAAGTGTATTTGATGAAAAAAAAAAAAGAGATAAAGAAATGATTTAATAATTGATACCCATATGTGATTAATATATTAAAAAAATAGTTGATGCAGTGACAAGTTCATAGTATAGTGTTGGGTAATGTGTACTCAAAACAAAAGAAGCTTTGTCAGCAACAGACACAAAAATGTCACCTGTGTTGGGAATACCAAAGAATGCTAAAAGACAAAAGTTGCTTGCAACTTGCAACTATATCTCTGTTGCTTTTATCTCCTAACTTAACTGTTTTGGTTAACAGTTTAGCAGATTTTTGGATGAGTTGAGTGAGTGTTACGTATTCCTTCTGGGTAGAGGTGTCAGAAATAGGAAATTCATTTAATAAAATTTAGTTGAATTTTTTTATTCGTACATAATTTATTTAATTAAATAAATTATATATATATATATATATATATATATATATATATATATTTTTTTTTTTAATTTTTATATTATATTTATATTTTAATATTTAACACGATTATTAAATCTGAATTAAAATCATCACATGTTTGGTAGATTGGCATTGAATTTGCTTTTGAGCGGAGTGGATGTAGCTCAGCTACTACTAGGAGTAGATAGATGGTTTAGTGGAATCTTTATCTAACTCTGTTAAAGTATTTTAGGACATAGGACTTTGCAGTTGTTACAAGAAAGAAATCCTTTTGTCCTAAAAATATTAACTATTAGACATTCACTTAGCGGACTCTAAAATTGTTGAATTAAAAGAAAATATTTCAAAATTTTATTATAAAATAATTGACAAGTGATTGACAAAAAAGAATAAAGAGAAAAGCAAGAACCATACTTTATTTTGGAGTCTAAGTAATTGACAAGAAAGGACAATAACTTGGATGAGAGTTTTAGGGATAATACCTTTAAATATTTACTTTCCCATCAAAATTAATGGAATAAGGAATATCTTTTACTTTATTATAATTTTTAATTTGATAATTCTCTCTTTATATATTGAATTAGGAATGAATGAAATTCTTTCGGGCAATAATATTAAGTTGGATAATTATATTTTGAAATTTATTTTTCGAAAATGTCAATGTTGACTTTTTAATTTAAATTTTTGTCATTTTGAATTTATTTTTATTTTTACGCACTTTTTTTCTTTTGTTAGGGGTTAGCTTGTTAAGAAATTAGAGTTTTAATGGTTTTATGTTTTATTTTAATTATTGTTTAAATTGCTTAGTGTTTCCTTTTGTATTAATTTCTCGGTTTAATATTCATTTTCTTTTTTTAGTTTTTTCTTTATTGCTGTATATTTTTAGCCAGTTCTCATTTTTCATTTTTTGTTTCTTCATTTTCTATCGCATTCCTTTTTTCAGTGTTTGCTTTTCTATTTTTTGTTTCTCTTCGGTGATTTTATTTTTATATAAACATATAAACAATTTAATTTTTCTAGAAAATTATCACCGTCATGAATGTTGTTTATACTTTGTAGAGACAAGATAACACTCAATTCTGTTTAGATTGATCATAATACAATATATATGTGTGTATGTAAATACGATATATATATATATACTATATCAGTAAATGCCATAAAATTAATTTTATATATATACACATATAACATATTTACTTCGTTTGATCCAATATGTTAATTGGTGTATTTATATTTATTTTGTATTTAATTATTTTTACGTTATTTACTTACATATCATATCCATAGTATATATTATATTTATTGTCGCTATTATTGTTGTTGCTTGTCATCATCGCCGTGTTTGAATTACATAAGTCATATAGAGATTGTTTTTTTAGATTTCGTGTTTCCTTTTTTTTAATAAGATTTCATTTTTTTTACGTATTTTTATTTCAGCCTTTTATTTTAGCGTTTTCTTTTTTTTTTTTCTCATTTTTTAGAGTTTTCATTTTTTAGGATGACTCGTACCGTTTATTTTAACAGTTCAGTGTAACGTCGTTTAAAGTTACTTTGGATAATTTTTTTTTCTTTTATCGAATATGTTAGTTTCTTAATTTTATTAGTTTATGACATTTACTAAAAATTGAAACTTTAAATATGACATTTACCTAAACAAGTTTGATCAATAATTTTGAACCTAAATTAAATTTGGGTTGAGCTTGGGCTGAGACAACTATAGTCCGAATAGACTCGAACCATCAAAATACTTGCACTGCTAGCACAATTATAGGATGTAGACTAGCAGCCTGTGTATATTATACACAGTAAATATCTTTATTTACAATATTAGAGATATTTTGATAATATTTTAAAATATAAAATTAAATTTTAATTAAAAAAATTTATAATTTAAATTATTTATAATTTTACTTTTGTTAATTTTGTTAAAAATTATTTAAATTAAGGAGTATGTATTTCAAATTCAAAGCATGAGACTAATTAATTATATAAAAATTAACTCTACAATAAAATTGAAAGAAAATGAATATATATTTAAAAATTATTGATTTTTTAAATTTATTTTTAAATTAATAAATTTCTTAGATGATATTAAAAATAATAAAATAAATGGACAACAGAAATTCAATCATGTGCATATCATTCTTAATTATAATTTCATATAAACCGCTTTCTCTTGTGATTTATCAAAATTTTCCTAATTTGATAGAGTAATAGAAATTAATAAAGAAAAAAATATATCAATATAAAAAAGAAATTACATAAAATTATTAAAATTATAAAAAAAAAATTAAACTTATCAAATCTCAAAGAACTCCATGTGTTTATAGTCTAATAATAAATAATTAATGGCAATTCAATATATTATCATTAAAACTAATAAAAATATATTATAATTTTAAAATAAATAAATATTGAAATATTTGGATATTTATTATTAACAGAACTATTAATAAATATTTTCACCATTAAATTTTTCTATCATTTTTTTAAATATAAAATTTTCACTCATAATAATAAATGATAACTATAATTGATTGTAATGATATTCAACATCAATATTATAATAATTTTTTTTAAAAAAATAAATTATAATGCATATTAATATGCTAATCAACATCAAAATTATGATAATTTTTAATTAAAACATAAATTATAATATTTTAATTATTGAATTATTTAACACATTAATATGATAATTAAACCCAATATTATATAATTTTAATTGAGAAAAATAAGTTACAACATTTTAATAATTATAATTATTTACTAATATATATTAATTATAATTATTTACTAATATATATTAATTATAATAATTGAATGATAATTAATATCAATATTTATATAACAATATAATTAACAATCAAAATTTACATGATACTATTAAAATCTAAGTCATAACATTATAATTCTAAGTGTCATCACCAAAAATCTTATATGGCAAAAACAAGAGAAAAACATTTATTTATGAAGTACTACATATCAACTTCTTGGAAAAAAAATGTTCCATATATATATATATATATATATATAATTACTGGAAAAAGGAATAATGGAGAGCTGAGGCTCAAACATGAATCATTTCATGTTTTGGCACAGTGCAATACATAAATTTATTTCAGAAGACTCTAAACACAATGCAAATTCAGACTAGTCATGCCCAGGATTTTGTTTTTCCAGAAACCCACAGTTCCAAAAAGTAGCCTTAACAGAATGGCATTGCAGCCTGCTTTTAGCAAACCTGTTCTTGACAGCATCTAGCCGTCTACAACTCTAACAAATCATAAAATAAATAAAAAAATATAAATTAAAATTTTATAGTTTTTTTTCCCGACTATAATTCACCAAAACCAATTACAAAAATTTTAGAATAGTAAGATGACAATAAGCAAATTCTAAGACAGATCAAAACTTGACACCAAACAGAGCCTGGACAACAACACAAAACCCATTAAAGAAAAAAAAAAAAACCCTATAAAAATAAGGCAGTGGTTGACGAGGTAAACACCTCGACCTTTGCATAGGAGATTACAATGGACCACAAATCTGGCAACATTAGCAACATCCTGCTTCATAAAGTGATTATTTCAAAGACAAACCCTATAAAACTAAATCTAACCCTGTCTCAAAAATAAATGCTCCACATCGCCTGTCAAATATAGTTCCAAATGACTACTCAGAATGTCTATTAACTTTCAACAGTCAATCAATACTTGTTAAACTGGAAACCATACAATCCATCATCTATCAGTAGAACCTTCGAGGGTAACGATCCATCATCCTTCCAGAAGGGCACTCAACTGCACGGTGTCCTCGCCCACCACAGTTGTGACAGATCATTAATGGACCCATGCAATCCCTGCTCATGTGGCCATACTGGTGACAGTTCCTGCATACAATGTCTTGGTAACCGCTGCTGCGTCGATCTCCAAGCATATTTGCTTTTGGGCATTGTCTAGCCACATGCCCAGATACATTGCACATGTTGCAAATAGGATCATTTTGACAGTCCCGTGCCAAGTGACCTGTTTTCCTACAGTTGTTACATGCCTTGTCATTTGTACAATCAGCTGCAATATGGCCCTGCTTATAACAATTGTTGCACAACCTCAAATCCCCAGGTGGCAGCGGTGGAGCTGTGCACTCTTTAGCACGATGTCCAGCCTTGCCACAGGTGTGACAGATGCCCTCATTTGGACAATGGCTGGCCATATGCCCAGGTTCTCGGCAATTCCAACAAAGTGATTTAGTGGTGCACTCCGAAGCAATATGCCTGCCAGTTTTTTTTTTTTTTTTTTTTTTTTTTGGACTCAGTCAGCTTCAGCAGAAATAACAAAGAGGGACACGTCAATACCTGTGATGCACTTGATTGCATGACCAGCACTAAATAAACATGAATGAAATCTTTATACAAGCATTGCATACATATCTCACATACAGATACTCTTGACACTCTTCATACAGATCAGATACATCTATCTGATATTTTAAATATCAACTGTCTCATGCACTGACAGTCATAGTACAGTAGTGCCATTCAAAGAAAGCCAATTTTATGCATTTTGTACAATATACAGAGTAATTTTTTAAAAACCAACATGCAAATTACTTACCGAAACCAAACCAAGTAGGGTGAATATTTTTGTTTAGAACACATATCTATTTAGAATTTGCAGGGGAGCAATAACAAAAATTTATGCTTCAAATTACTCCAATGTAGAAAGATATTCCATACCCGGGAAGGCCACAATTATGACATATCGCCACATTGGGGCACTCTCTAGCAAAATGTCCAGGCCGCTTGCAGTTCTTGCACAGATTGCTTTGGCTGGTAAGAAGAGCAAACACAACCTCAATATTAAGCATGGTAAAACAGCATGCCAGAACATTGAATTACGAGAACTCCTGAAAACCAAGATGCTGGAACATTCCCTGCCTTTTGTCTGCATGTCAGCCTACATTTCTACGTGTGTCTGTGTGTGCATGCACATGAAAGAGAGAAAGACATGACCCAGGAAAGCATAGAAGGTTCTCCTTCTCATTATTCTTCTGGCATGTCATTAACTTTTTTTAAATAATCCTTCTTCAACGCGAAGAAAATAGAAAAGGAAAAAGTTCTTTTGGTCTCAATCAAGAAACCAGATTTATTACCATAACCTACATTTTTCAACAAAATAGGTCTCTTCAAACCATGACCATGAGCAAGATATCATAGAGCAAACAACTAATCCCAGTAATCCATCTATCCAGAAAAAAAAAAGAGTAAACACATGAGTTGCAGGACCACCTTCCCATGCATAAATAACATCAAAAGTTCAACCTGCATTCTAAAATTACAGAATTGCAAAGTAGAGACTAAAATATTTTTACGAAGCAATAACCCCAAAATGATCTTTCCGTAATTACTTCATAGACATGTTAGAAATATGAGTAGCTTCAATGACAAGATCCCCTATCACATAAATGCGCTCAATATGAAATAGGACAGTTATAAAATAGAATGAAAATCCCTAGAAGCAAATGCTAACACTTTTCTTTGCCCCTGTTAGCCACTTCCAAGGCACAGAGAAAGGAAAATATACTAAGTGATCAAAGATCAGAAAACCTGAAACCCCGACGAGACTCTCGTCTGTACGGTGCACCACGATAAGAAAACCGATCAGAGCGGATCTTACGATCCATTGGGCTCCGGCTCCTGCTCCTGGTCCTTCTTGGGCTCCGGCTCCTGCTGTCTGAACTCATGTTCAAAATAACTCTTATTAACCACTAACTCCACTGATCAGCAAAAACACCACACCACCACCAACACCACAACAGCCGCTGCCTCCTGCCTGTCCACATTACAACCACAGACTAATGATCATCTATTAACTCAAACCCTAAACCCCTTATCATCCCTCCAAAACAAATGCACCAAAGCCCAATAGTAAACAACATTAAAATTTCAACAAGCAGTCCATCCAAGATCAGTTACATCAATGATATAACTTCATGACCCAGATCCTCAACCACATCCTTAAAATGAAAATCAAACATCTCTAAACAATCATTTCCCCAGTACAACATCAAGCTCGAAGAATTACAAGTTACATCACACAAGCTCCATCTCCGCAACCAATCATTAAAGTGAGGCCTGCAACAATCATAAGAGACTAAAGAAAGATAGTTGGACCCAGATAGGAAAAGTCAATGGAATGAAACAAGAACTCAAGAAGTAATTTTCAGATCGGAGACAAAGGCAAAAACTCTTATGGGGAAGAAATAAATGAACAATAAGAATTCAAAAGAATTCAAATAACGGAGAGAGAGAGCGAGAAATGGGGAAAACAAAAGAGACAGATGGAGAAATATTGAAGCAAAACAGACATTTCATCCGCAGAAAAGCCAACCAAGTGTGGTAACATGTTCCTAGCTCTCCTGGTTATTGGCTAACAGATGGAAAAGGTTACCAACTAATCTAGATCCTTAGATGGCAGATGCAAAAATCCCTGCTGGGGTAAAGTCAGAGTTAGATGAACTAAGCTATGGAATTCTGGAGCCCCTTTGGACTAACAAGATATTTAATGTTAATTCATTGCTGCGTAGACAGCGATTCCACAGAATTAAAAACAAAATTTATCCATCTCCAATATGCAACACGATGATGTAAGATTATGATGCTTGCATGCAATTGACTCCCATTTCCTGAATTGAAACTACACCGTTGCCTCCTCTCACTTGGTTAAAACCTCCTTTGATCTCTTTTCCCTTGATTTACTGTTTCATGATGCATAAAAATAAGTTTTTCATCTTTAAATTTCTGCATGAATATGCATCTAGCATGCCCAGAATGAAAGAAATCACGGTGACAATTTCAAGACATTCTGCTTTTCTCCTAATAATCGTTCAATCTTACAGTCAAACAATCTTATGACAAGTTATAGTGAACAAAAACACCTCAATCAAATGCCAAAGAGTAATGACATCCAGAAGATCACGATTTTTGGATTTTTTTTGACAAATTTAATAAGCTTTATGGATCTTCGACCATATAGAGGAATTGTTGCTAATGAGCTCTAAGAAAAGGTACAAAAAGCAAAAACAAAACGCCCGTCGTCCAATTAGTAGGGAGCATAAACCATCTAAAACGTGAAAAAACGTGCAACAAAAACTATAATTTGTCAAGTTTGAACTACAACAAAGGTCATAGACTATTGGAGGCAAACCAAACATAGATGAATCACAATTTATCAAGAAAACAGCATGGAATTGCTATCTTTGAACTCAAACCGCAAATCTCTGGAAAGCTATAAAGATCCAATCTCAAATGCACGAGTATATCGCACCACTCGATTTCCCACAGACATTACGAACCAGAAAAGCAGCAACAATAAATGAAACCCTAATTTGCAATTTAAGGAAGAGAAAAGGAACAAACCTAACGTTGTGCAGCCGGTAACGGTCCCAACGAGTGTTGAGCCTAAGAGGGAGTCGCGCAAAGCTAAAAGGAACGACACGAACCAAAATCTGGTAAAAATGCGGATTGGGGAATAAAAGAGGTACAGCCTGCTCCGGGGATGGCGTTTTCAAAGGCACGAACGGTATCGGCTCTGATTATGGTTTAAAAGAAAGTAAATAATAAATAAAATCGATGGAAAGTGTCTGAGCGTCACCAGGCCCATGACTAAGCCTTCGGCGGATACGATGTTGACCTGGGCCACGAAAGCCCATTATTAAATCAGGAAGATACCTTGGTATGGAGGAGGGAGAAACGGACACGGCGAATTTTGAACTAGACATGCTCATTTCCGTTTCGAATTTTATTATCTGTACTTATTTTTAAGTATTCATTTAAATATTTATATTAATATATTTAAAATTTTATTATCTATATTTATTTTAAATTTATTTAAAATTTCTCTTAAATTGATAGGATATTCTCATTTAAATTATCTAAACTCGAATTTTTTTAAAATATACTTTTTACTAATTTAACACGGCATGTATCTAGAAATTTATATACATATTTATCGCAAACTCATTTAATACAGTGGACATCCAAATGTTAATAAAATAATTTTACAATATTATAATAAATTAGTCAATATATGAAAAATATTTCATTTTTTAAAAATAAAAAGTCATTTATTAAAAAATAGCCTAATTTTCTTTTTAATCATGAAAATATTATTCGTTTACTAGTTTTTTTTAGTTAGTCTAATGGTTTAGATATCAAAAGATCTGAAAAATATATTTTAAACAATTTATTTTCTAGAATCAAATAAAGTCCAAACAATTATTTCAAACTGTAATTTTCAATTGCTTATATCCAATAAGTGAAATTAAATTAAAAACTAAAATCATTATTGAAAATGTTTGAATTGTGAATTTGTTAGAGTATTTAAATTGAGCAATTGATTGGTTTTATTAATTAGCCATAAAAAATTATGTGAATATAATAGGCTTTTTGGATTGTAATTGATGAAACCAGTGGTATATTCGTGCTATGCATTGTTTTAATAAATAATTATATTTTTATTAATTAAAAAATTTAAATATAATATTATTAATTATTTTTCATTATTATAATATATTAAATAATTTTGTTTTTAATTTATTGCTATGCTTATTCTAGTATTTGTACTTTTGTTTTCATTTTTTTTCTATTTAAATTATATTTAAAACAAACATTAGACATATTTTTAGTGTAAAACTTCAAATTGCTAACTACGTTTATATCAAAGGGATATTTAAAATATTTTATATATTATTTAAATCATGATTAAATTCAACTAATCAAAATTAGATCATAAATGTTTCAATCATCCTAAAAACTATATTTAATGCATTTTATATCTTAAATTATATGATTAAATATTGTTATATTTTAAGCTATTTAGTGAATAATGATTTAAAATTATATTTAAAACTAGACAAAATCTCGCGCATTGTGCGAATTGCTCTATTTATTATATATTGTCCTTCATTTTTAAAATACTTTTATTTATGACTCTGTACTAAATGAATAATAAAAATTATTGAAAGTATTTTAGATAAAAATAAATTTAAACTAAACCTATTTAAATTTACAAATTTTTAAGTTTTTTAAATTTAAATACTAATTGATATTTATCCTTTTACTTTTGTAAAATAATTTATTTATAACTATATACTAAATGAATAATAAAAATAATTAAAAATATTTTAGATAAAAATAAATTTAAACTAAGCTTATTTAAATTTATAAATTTTTAAGTTTTTATTTATAATCGGAATTGAAGTTGCTATCATCGTCATTTTGCAATTAAAAATATGAATAATAAGAATAAGAATATATACAAATAAAAAAATAAATAATAAAGATTTGAGAGCACAATTAAATTTAAAAAATTAAAAGCAGAATAATCCAACAAATAAAAAATAAAGAAGGACGAATATTATGAAGAAAATCATTAGAATGGAGATATATATATAGAAATATATATGTAAATATAGATAAGAAAAAAATTTAAAAATTTTAAATTCAAATATTCAAAATATTTAAAAGTTTTAATTATTCAAACTTTTAGATTATATATATATAAAATTTAGATATAGATAAAAAAAATTAAAAAGTTTCGAAATTTTAAATTCAACGATAAAAAAGTTTTAAAGTTTATTTATTTAAATTTTTAGATTTTATATATACATATATAAAATAAATGTTAAAAAGTATTAAAAATGTAGAAAATTTCTAAAAAAAAAAAAAAGAAAATGTTTAAAGGAAAATATACGAAGTTAGCTTTTTTTTATTTTTTTTTATTTCAGAATTATATATATGCAGATATAGAAAAAATGCATTATAAAACTCTTAATATGAAAAGTGTCTTCAACGGTATTTGATTAAAAGTTATATTTAAAATGTTTTTATATATTATAAATTATATAATTATCATACTTATGAAAGAGTTTTACTGAAAAAAATATTTATTAAAATTAATTTTAAAATTAAAATTACCATTATTTTTCAACAACAAAATTAAAAAATTTTCAATATATTTCATGCTTTAGAGTGATAATATTCATATTAATTATATTATTAACATCTCATTTCTACAAAGTTGGAGGAAATATAAAATCGAAATTCAAATCAAATAACAAAATCAAAGTCAAACCAATTATATTTTTATTCATTATCAACGTGACTTCATAAGAAGATTTTTATGATTATATAAATGTGTATAAAAATATTGATATATGAATTCATATCCCTAACCAATTCTCAAATTTATTTAAATATATTTTTAAGTCTATGAATTAAAGGTGTTTAAATAAATTTTCTTCATCACAACAGTAGTAAAAAGATAAATCAAGAGAAATAATTTAAAATAAAACATTTTGAGAAACGTACTTTTTAGATAAATCATTTTTCCCGAGACAAAAATCAAATCAATTGAATTGGTTTCAGGCTTTATGCCGCGAAGTCCATTTTCACCAAAACAAAGCTGATCCAGTAACAAGGCCCATTATTTATCTGGAGGGGAGGCGAAGAGTTCGTCGTCGTTTCAATAAATTCATCACGTAAGGCGAATTCCGAGTCGAATAAAATCGTCCTTTCTGTCAACACTCTCTCTGTCTTGTAATATCTCAAATCATAAATTTCCTACATTTCTCAAATTGCGAGAAACGACACTAATTTATTTCACCTAAAACTCAAAACCCTAATCTTTCATTGAGGGTTTTCTTATTCTCACTTCAATTTCTCTTCCAATGGATACCGAAGAAGATGATAATTCAAAGACCACAATGACATCCACTACGGTAACAACAACAGCAGAGATGGATACAAACAAAGAGCTTCTACCTGTCGAACCTCAATGCGGGCCCCATCCTGCAGCCGAGTTGCCTCGGTTGCAATTGGGGGCCGGTGGTGGTGCCGAGTCACAATCACAACTACCATCACCAAGTCCACCTGAAACGGAAACGAAGCTTCCCGATACAGGCGAATACCAGGATGAGGTTGTAGGGGATAATACTTCTGGTGCAGAGTTAAGCGAGTTGGAAGTTGGTGGAGGTGGTGGTGAGTCTCAATCACCTCCGCCAAGATTGCATCCGGAAGTAGCTGTAATTGGGGGAGGCGCAGATGAGAGAACTAAGGTGGAAGAGGAGAGCGGTCAGGCCAATGAGGAGAGTTGGGGCATTGAAGCAACGGAAATAACAGATGAGGTCCCTGAGAAAGAAGAGGAAGATGAGGGTCTGATTGCTGGGGAAGGAGGGCATGCAGATACAAACAATAGCGATAACAAAGACAACGATAGAGTTGTGAATGCTGAAGTGGAAGATAACTATGGGCTTATGGACGCTGGTGCTGGAGTTGAGGTGCTGGAGGCGAATAAGGGAACAGAGGCTAAAATGGAGGTCGTTGCCGACGTGGCAACTGAAACAGGGGGAACAGTAATGGACGAGGGAAGGGAGAAGAATATAGAAAGGACAGACGTTGCAGACGAATCAAAGAAGGACGCCACTGACACAGCGGAGGAGGAAGAAATGGCTGACGCCGAGGAGGAAGAAATGGCTGACGTGGCATATAGAGCAGAATTAGAGGAAGATAACAAACCAGGTATGGCAGAGGACCAGGAAGTAAAGGAGGAGAAGGCAAAAGAAGTTGTGTTGGCGGAGAGTAATGAAAAGGAAACTGCAGCGCAGGAAAACAAAAAGTTTGTTAGTGAAGCAGGGGAAATGGATGAGTCAGAGATGGCCAACGGGACAGAGGAAAAGGACAATGAAGAGGAGATGGACAATGAAGAGATGGATGTAGCTAATGCAGGAGAAGAAGTAGAGATGACTGAAGAAGCAGAGAATGCAGAGGGGATGGAACTGGCTGATGGAACTGAGGGGGGAGGAGATGAAGTTGACGGTGCAGGAGATGATGTGGAGGAAGTTAGTAGAAGTAATGGCGGGAAGAGGAAGCGAGGAAAGAACACCAAAGCTCCCGCTAGAGTTTCATCCAGGAAGAAGGTGGAAGAGGATGTATGTTTCATTTGCTTTGATGGTGGCGAACTTGTCCTCTGTGACCGCAGGTTATAAAAAGAGAACAATTTTTCTAATCCATTTATATAAGCTTTGATGAGGTCTTTACGTTGTGTTAACCATGTCTTTAAATATATAATTGATTCTGCAGGGGATGCCCTAAAGCGTATCATCCTTCCTGTGTCAATCGAGACGATGCATTCTTTCGAGCTAAGGGTCGGTGGAATTGTGGTGAGTAGCTCTATTTTTGTTTACCCTTAATCTTCTTTATTTGAGGGTTACTTGTGAGTGATTATGTTCTCTGATGCAGTAGAATTGTGGTGAGTTGATTCTCAATTGTTACCTAAGTTTTTTGCACCTTTATCTGATGGAGTTTTTCATATTTTTGATTATTCAATTACTTATTGTTCTGTGGTGTTTCAGATGTTTGGTTTCTGCTGATCTGTGGACTTTTCTGATGTGGCTTTTTTCTTTTCTTCACTTGTGTTTTGGCTTTTACAAACTCTTCTGAGAATCTAGGAGAGATGATAAATTCATAGTGTTGGTGCAAGTGTGATAGTTTAAATTTGTAATTTTGGATTCTCATGAAAGATTCAAATAATTTTCTCACCACTTTTAAGAAATTTTGATTGTTCAGGGAGTTAAAAATCATTCACAAAATCATAACTATTTAAACCCTTCCACTTTGTGAGCATATTCTCTTAATGGAATTTCTTTAAAGTATTGAAGTTGTTGCTTTTCTTTTCTTTGGAAAAGGTTTCATGTACACGACAGCGAAGTTTGCAGGAGTGGACTTGTGTGAAGGGACATGAAGCTCTTGCCAAGCACACTCTTTTAAGTTTTGCAAGCTCATCAAGTTGGTTTATTGTGCGTGATTTTGTTTCATGAGTTGTCAAAAGTCCCAACGCCCATTGCCAGTAGTAGCTATTCCGAGCAAAGGTGGCAAAATTATGATTACTACGCTGTGAAGTAATCGTCTTTTAGTGGCTATATGAAGGATAGAGGGAATACTTAGGTTCTCAATGGGAATTGTAAATGTTATCCTTTCTTTGTATACACCTTTTCTTTAGGGAACTGTTGCAATGTACTTCGCTCATCTCTATTCTTGTCTTGGTCCCTTGAACACTATGCTGTGTCGGTTTTTGAGGACTAGTTCATGACAAGAACATTACATTCTGCTTTTACAACATAGATTGCCCTATATAAGCAAGTATAGATTTTTCTTTGTAAGAACTTTTGCATTCTTTATTGAGAAATGTTAAGATGCAAGAATGCTTGTCACTTGTCATGAACTGATGCTTCGGGCATGATTATGCTCCATACATGGAGGGCAGGGGCTTTTGGTTTAAAAGTAACTCCCTGCCTTCCCCAACATTGAGAAATTGTCTATAAATTGCCTGGAATCAGACAAGTCTTACCAACTCAATTCAATCAAGTTCAAATCTCAAACTACTCAACTCAGTCAAGTTCCAATCTCAAACTGGTTGGGATTGGCATCTATTTCTTTCATACCATTGAGCCATTAAATTCTTTCTTCCTACTTCCAAAAATACAAAATTTTATAAAATTGAACTGTGCCCAATATCATGTGGTATGGAGTTCAATTCTGTAAGAGCTCAAGGATCTCATAACTTATTTAGTCAGCCAGCTGCCTTTATCTGAATCACCTTCATGCCTGCTGCTTGGCTCTTTACCTAAGAGTCCTGATTCTTGAGTTTCTTCTACAAAAGGTTTATATTAAGATCGCTTAGACCTTTTTGTATCCATTCCCTTATTATCACCACAATCAATACTACCAAGATTTCTCAAGTGTAAAAAAATTGTCCAATGATGAGTTATCAGGGCTCAACAATTTCTGAATGGAAGATATATAGAATTAAGCAAGTGATTTTCTAGGAAATTCCCATGGAGCATGATTTCAGATGCTTCAAGCCCATTGAAGAAGTACATTCTATATAAGCTATATTTGTTCTCTCTTTGCTTGGCCCTTTGGTGGAGTTTGATGGGTTTCTTATGCTAGCAATAAATGTTCTTGGTGTCAAATACAATAACTAAAGCACTTGAAAATTGTTTAAAGCGTGCCTCAATATGAGAGTTCTCTTTATTTCTCCACTCTTACTGATGTGGTAGGCTTATCCATATGTACTTAAGCGTGCTGGTTCACAGAAATATTTTTGCTGCATTGTTTGCATGGTAGTTTTCTTTTTGATGCATATGTGATGCTGCATAGGATTTTTTAATCTACGCTTTTCACAAAAGAACTATTGTAGTCTATATATTTTTATTTGTTGCAGTTTTTTATTTATGAATATTTTTTCCTTTTTTTTATCTTTATTTATCTAATATAAATATTATTACTTTCTCTGAATTTAGGTTGGCATCTGTGTAGCATCTGTGAGAAGAATGCGTATTATATGTGCTATACATGCACATTCTCCTTGTGCAAGGGTTGTGTCAAAGATGCTGTCATCCTATGTGTTAGAGGTAACCGAGGCTTCTGTGAGACATGCATGAAAACAGTAATGCTGATCGAAAGGAATGAGCAAGGAAACAAAGAAATGGTATGTTGCCTTCTGGGTTTTAATTTTCTTCTTGCATTTCTTTCTTCTTTGCAGCTTATTGCAGTCAATGCTATGAAGGCTGCATATCTGGAATTTTTTAGTGTACTATTGTATAATCTATAAATCTTGAGAAAGAAAATCATGTATTAAAGACAAAGACTAACTTGCAGATGTGATGTTGTTCTAACTGCTGACAGGAGTTTCTCTAACTGATGGTGATCTTATTTGATTCATCTGATGGCTCATATATGAACCCTATTAACCTGCTGTTTTGGCCTTTTAGGTTCTTTGATGTCCTGGAGTGAATTTCTTTGATTCTGATTTTGATGGATGTTAAATTGCTAACAAGTTAGCTCTGCGTTGGGTGTATTTTGTAATAGTTATTTCTATTGTTGCAATGGTTATTCCAATGGCTAATCATGGTTGGGTATTTTATTTGCATACTTAGAATTGATGAGATCAGCAAATACTGTTAGAGGAGCAAAATTATTTATATTATTATTTCCATACTTGTACTTTTAAAGAGTTTTTTGCATTTTCAACCAATCAAGTCTGACATCTCTGATATCGCCAGTTTCCTCAACCTTCACTCTATTGTCATTGCTCTTCTATACTTGCATTTGATATTTTGCTGCTTGCTATATATTTCCTGTATCCTATAATGAGTTGATAAATTGGATGGGCCATATTGAATGGCGGAATGTCCTCTGTTTCAAATATTTCTTATTGAAAAACAACTCTTTTCCTTTGCTTGACCTGTAATATATGTGGCATTATCAAGATGTAAAAGAAACAATATGTTCTTTTTTGCCCATTTTTAATTTTTCTGACTTTGTATAATACTTCTAATAAATCCAAGATTTTTGCAATAGTTTCATCTCATACTTATAAAAAGAATAAAACAATTGATCACATGATGGAGGGAATTGTCTGATTTACATGTTTTGCACATACTGGTATTCTCTTAGTACTCATCTGCGTAATAATTTACTTCCCCATAGTGAAGCTAGTATATCTGCTTAATCCCAAATTGACGTCAGCATCTACAATTTTTTGATTCCTTGCGAATGGTCCTTTTTCAAATACTCACTCTGTCCCATTTTGTTTGCTTGTTATTTCTTTTTTTGGATGTCCCAAAATGTTTCTAAGGTTTTTAAATTTAGATTTGTAAATAATTATTTTTTTCATAATAACCTTTATGATTATTCATTAAATGAAGAACTTTTATTAATATTTTAATGAATTAAGGGTAAAAAGGGGCAAAATAACTTTTGTTGACTAAAATTTTAATATGCGTGTTTTGTCAAACCATGTAAACAAAATGGGATGGAGGAAGTATATCTTTTCTCTACAAATAACTGATGGATACCTGATAACTGACTTTCTATCCGTAAAACTATCTTTATTCCAGCCCTAGCTTGATTTTGTCATTTACCCTGGTTAGCTTTGTGAAAGAATGATCAGGTGGTTGTTGATTCTGAGTCTTTTTCTGACTTTTTTCCGGTTGGTGATTCTCCATTATTTTATATATCAGCACTGCCAGCTTCCCTTCTCTGATTTATTTGCTATAGCTTGACTATTAGTTTTCTTTTATTGTTCTCTCCCTTTAGTTTTTTATTAATTTCATTCTTTTTTTATGCTCTTTTGCTTGTGTTTTGTAACTGTGCAGGCACAAGTAGATTTTGATGACAAAAGTAGCTGGGAGTATCTCTTCAAGGATTACTGGATCGATTTAAAAGAAAAGCTGTCTTTAACTTCAGATGAACTATCTCAGGCTAAAAATCCATGGAAAGGATCTGAGTCACATGCTGGGAAGCGGGAGTCTACTGATGAACTCTATGATACTCATAATGATGGAGGATCAGGATCAGACAGTTCTGGGAATCCAGAAGTAACTACCTCCAAAAGAAGAAAGCCCAAAAAACGGTTGAGGTCTCATGCTAAAGTGAGGGACTCACCTACCAAGGCAACAGTAAACAAATCTGAAGGGGCATCCTCAGATGAGAGATTAGCATGGGCGTCAAATGAGCTTTTAGAATTTGTTATGCATATGAAGGATGGCGATAAGTCTGTTTGCTCTCAGTTTGATGTACAGGCTCTTCTTTTGGAATATATAAAAAGGAATAAACTTCGCGATCCTCGTCGTAAAAGTCAGATAATTTGTGATTCAAGGCTTGAGAAATTGTTTGGGAAGCCACGTGTGGGACATTTTGAAATGTTAAAACTTCTGGAATCTCACTTTCTGTTGAAAGAGGATTCCCAGGCAGATGATCTTCAAGGGAGTGTTGTTGATACAGAAACTAATCAGTTGGAAAATGACGGAAACTTTGATGGTCTTATGAAGGCAAATAAGGATAAGAAACGCAAATCACGTAAAAAGAGTGATGGAAGAGGATTGCAATCTAATGTTGACGATTATGCAGCCATTGATATACACAACATCAATTTAATTTACTTACGACGTAGTTTGTTGGAGACTCTAATTGATGATACTGAAACATTTCATGATAAAGTTGTCGGTTCTTTTGTGAGAATAAGGATATCTGGGAGTGCTCAAAAGCAAGATTTATATAGGCTAGTCCAAGTTGTTGGTAAATATTTTTTTAACTGTCTGCCTCCTTCACAATTATTGGCCTCAGTCTGGAAGAAAGAAACATAAATTTCTAGATTATAAAAGTAAGTTTATGATGTGGCAGGTACGAGCAAAGCTGGTGAGCCCTATAGAGTTGGCAAAAGGACAACTGATTTCCTGCTTGAAATATTAAATTTAAACAAGACAGAGATTGTATCAATTGATATAATCTCAAATCAAGAGTTCACTGAGGTGATTACTGATAACACTCATTTTCAAGTTATTTTTATCTTCTCAATAAGTTGCAAATGAGCAAAGCCAAGGCACTAGTGCCCTAGAGTTCCACTCAATAAAAGCTTGTTTGAGTTTGTGTTAAGGTTAATAAGCCAAATATAACTATCTTTTAAGGTTTGTCTAATAAACAGGCTATGCTCGAATTAGATGAGGCTCAACTAATTTAGGCTCGTGAGTCAACTTGTTTTAGCCATGCAGGCTAGCATATGCCTAGAAATCTTTATTATTTTTAGTTTGACGTATACTGTTTATTCAAAGAAAATCATATAGAAACTTTATTTTTTTAAAAAGAAAAATTTTGAGACTTGCAGAATAAGCCTTGCACTACACATTTTTCTATAAACACATACAAAGAAAAATATGATTGATTATATTGAAAATTTTAGAATAAATATTCAAATTTTAGAATTAACTTTTTGATTGGTTATATAGGTGAACTCTATTAAGAAAAGACTTTGACTTGATTTTAGCTTGTTTAGATTCATTTAACAAATGTGCCTTCTATGAATTTTTTTGTACTTTGCCTGGTTCAGCTCAACTTGTTTGATAAATGAGGCAAGCTTGAGTTTGAATTTAGAGCGTTTTTTTGGCCCTACTATTCAATAAATATGGCATCTCTTATTTGCATGCCTATTTTTCAGTGTCTTAATCTTTGCTTCATCATGGCCATAATATTTCTGGAATTCTCTTTCTTTGAAGTGAGAAAAAAAAAAAAAAAAAATGATGTGTGGGTGCTAGAGATCCTTATGTTTTGTATACCTTTCTATAATGATTCAAGGGAATAGTTTGGCATAAACATGTATGTTTAATGTTCAAGATAACTGTCAAACAGACTAAAATATTGAGATTTCAAATTTTGGTTTCTAGACATAAAATGGAATTTATAATATTTCTATGTATCACAAGCTATCTTTGGTTTGAAAGATTGATTTCCATGTTCAAGGATTTCAGTAAGAGAATGACAATATTCTGGGGAACTTAAAAAAATGCTGTTGGTTTGAAATTGAAGTAAATCCTGAAAATAACTCAACATCTTCGTATAATTATGAAAACCATGTGTAGTTGCTTGTATCCTTGATAAATCTTGAATTTCGAGTATCAATCTTAAGACATTCATAGTCTCAGAAGTCCTTGGTACATCATTTTGTTGCAGTTACCTTGAAGCTTTTCATTTTAGTTTGTCACAATCCCAAATCCTGCAAAATTTCATGGTTGATTTGCAGTTTCTGCACGCTTTAAACATTAACATTGATTTAAACATTGAAATTGCTATTGTAAATGGTATTGAGACCCTGACATAGAAGTCAACATGGCATTTAAACCTTACTGTCAAAAGCATGTCTATTGAAAAAAAATAATGGTTCATTCTTGACACTGTGTAATGGCCTGCTACATTGAAGTTACTAGGATTTCTATGAAGCATCATTTTCTTTCCAAATAAGCAGCAAAATTTTGTAAATTTTTTGTGTTGTCTCCCTTTGTCTGTATGGTTGTTTCTATGCTAATGTGGATTTTGTTCTTATTCTCTCTTAGGATGAATGTAAGCGACTGCGGCAGAGCATTAAATGCGGATTCATTAATCGGTTGACTGTGGTATGCTTTATTACATTACTTTCTATTCTATGTTTTGCTTTCTATATTCTGTCTGTTCTGAAGAGACAGTTTCTTGCATGTAGGGTGACATTCAAGAAAAAGCCGTTGCACTTCAGGCAGTCAGAGTTGAAGATGTAAGTTTTTGTGTGTGAACTTTTGTAATGATATTTGACCTTATTCTAGGCAGTGAATACTTTAGTAATATGTGAAATGATGCTTGTAACCTTTTTGAACCAAACCAAAAGCTGTGCGCTATGGCGGATAGCTCTTCTCCCTAATATGAAGCTCCCCCATAACCCTGCCCTAATCCCAATTCCCAAGTGGGATTCAAACTCAAGACTTTTGATAGGGATTTGGACTCCTAAGAGTTTAAGTTGAGATGTACCCTTGAGCAGTAATCCTGAGGTATAATACTGATAATTGGATGCTATGGTTGACATTTCCAAAATACATATAAGTGCTAATGTTTTTAAGCTTGAAAAGAATATACGATTTTTTTTTTGCACCTTGTTCATTTTCTCATTTGAATGGGTTTGGACTTCAAAGTCCCAAACCAGACAGAAATATTGAATCTTGGCTGATTAAGGAAGAATTCATTAGAGGTTTGTGCAATCCTTTTGGCAAGATATTGCTCACCTGAAAGGTTTAGTATACTGTACTTTTAATTCATCAAGTCATGTAGCATGCATTTCTGGCCATAATTACCTAATGTGCCAGCTCCCCCATGGTACCATGATCATGGGGCAATCCATCCTTCTCCTCCAAAGGAGGATTCTATTAAATAACCAAAAATAACACTTGGGTAAGGGTCAAGTCGGTAATTTTTCTTATATGCGCTTTGGATTGCAGTGGAATGCGATTTGGATCTCCAAAATGAAGTTCCACAACTTTCTGTTTACTTTTTCAAACTTCATATACTTGCAAAGAACACTTTAATAAGGATAAAAGAGCATTGGGTTTTTTAGTTTTGAATGCAGCAAGAGGAGGAGGAACCGAAACAACAATTAGAGATTCGGATTGGGGTGGTTGGGAAGTGAGGCTAGATAATTATTATTGCAATAAATTAAGTTACCGCAGGAGGTTACAGTCCCTAGGGAAGAGGATCTTTTTTATTCTTTGAAATTCTCTCCCAAAAATATGATGAGTAATTTAAAAGTGCAGCATTTTTCTTGGTACAGTAATGTAATTTTTTTTAATTGTTACAATAAGGGTATTATTTCAAATCTCACTGAAGTAAAATTCCCTCTTCACAATACTCAAAAAATAAATTATCATGACAATTAACAACATGATATACCAGAAAAAAAAGTAGTCACATGCAATAATATTAAAATAATTGTACTAGGAGTAAAATTTATGCCATGAGAAGCCTAGCAACCCAAAACTCACAATTCTTGTACTGAGTGCAGAAATGGCGTACTAACTAAATCTACCCTAGCATATTGTAATATATTTAAGTGGCATATCTTTACTATGGCCTGAAACATATCATGTCGCAGGCAACTATGCTTTTGGTCTATTTTTACTCTCTAATCATGAATGCACGTATATTTGAAACTTTTCTGATTTCTAGTGGGAAAATGAGGATATGAGGTGTGTTTAATTGTATGCCTATGATCAAGATCCAGTTACTATGCCTGAATCAACTGCATGGAATTAAGTTTATATAGATGAAGTGTCTATTTTGTTCCTTTTTAGAAACATGTGTGGGAGTTGCCGCGGTGGCTAATGACGCTAAAAATGAAAATATAAAATTACCTGCTCTAATATGTAATCTTCTAATAACGAAGTTTGAGAAAGCCAATCAATTGACAACCTTGATTGATTGTTAATGTCTCCTAGCAACTATATGAAAGTTATGACACAAAATTTGAGAACTTTCTGGAATTCATGGCAATATAATTTTAGCTTAGACAACTGGAAGAAATTGCATAAATGGATTCATGTGAATGACCCCCATTGGAAGGATTCATCTCAGTCAATGTGGAATTTTCTGCTCACCCTTACTTCTAGTCATGATATTTTGTGGCATTGATACTCCTTTTGTCCAGAAATTTGTTCTGGGGAGGCTTCTGAAAATTTATTACATTGAACTATCCATTGCAAACTTGAAAATGCTGTCTAACATAATCAAGGAATTGTGTGGATGGTTAATTGGAAATCTTGTATTCCTTCGGTCTAAATGATCCCAATAGGAAAAAGTACTCTGCTTTGCATTTCTATCTGAGACGGACAATTCTATTACATGTCATGCATGTTGAAATGCTATTGGGATGTGAAATTTGAAATTCCTGATTCATGCTCATGTGCATGTACTGCTAGGAATTTTCTTATATATGTTGTGGCACTTATTTATTTCCTGTGTCTGATGTCTTGACTAGGAATGAAAATGGGTGGGATGGGACAAGTTTCACCATTCACATCCTTGCCAAGTTAGGAAATGAAGGCAACAGTGAGGTGGAAGAGACTGTTTTCTGTTTCTAATTTTACTTAAAATTGGACTATTGTAGGTTGTACTTAAATATAATATGCATGTTTATTAAATTTTGAAAGAGAAGGGGTGGGGGCCGGTTGGGGGGGGGGGGCCGGGGGTGGTGGTTGAGGGGAGAGAGAACCTTCAACTGATAAATAGTATATTTATAAATCGTACATTAACATAAAGCAAATACTAGCAGCCTAGTTGTCAAATATCTGTCTCTTAGTGTAGGGAATTAGGAGTTTCAAACCCTGAGAGTCCTTTCCTATTAAAAGCTTCCGATATGCCCAAAAAGGAAAGATAAAACAGGTTGCCACATATTATAGTAGTAAAATGATATTAGGAAATATACTGTTCAAATTGTGATCAGATTAGACTGTTGTGAGGTTATCTGTTTCCTTTTGGGTAAGGCAAGTAAAACTTGATGGGGTAGGGGAAAATTGTCATATCTCGTCTTGACTATGCCACGCTCTAGGAATAACAAATGAACGTTATCTTTCAAATAGCATCTTCCACAGATTTAAAGAGTTGTCTCTCTACATAACTACCATGGTCCCATGTATGAGAGGAAATGAGGCTGTTATAATTGTCATGTAGCAGTTACATCTTGCTGCTACTGCTAAATAATTTGTTTTTTGCAAGTTGTTGAGAAAATTTAATAAATGAATATATTATGTTGATGGGAGTTTATTAAGATTAAGAAATGCAACTTGCTTATGAACATACACGCATCAAATAAAGACATCGAGTTCATAATATATATTCATTATTACCTTAAAACAGATTGTGGAAAGGCCCCCTGAATATACTCTAGAGATTTTGGCCTTGTTACTAAGTAAAATCATGTTAAAACTTGTGGAGTCAGAATATTCAACGATTTAAATTTGAAGAAAGAGTGCAAATGGTGCTCGAGAAGTGGGGGATGTGGTGGAGATTGTTGCTTGAGCTGGGTGAAAAAAGTTCGACTCTTTTGCACATGCAATAGCCCGTTATTGATACATGACCACTGCAGAACTTTTTGGGCATCAATTATAAATTGTAACACCAAAGAGACTCCAAAAATCTGTTAAATAATGGCAGTGAAATTTTACATTGTAACTCATGTAATTTAAAACTTGGTATCTTGTAAAATAGAGCTATCTGCTTGAGAGATCCTAGCAGAATAAATATTATTTACACCTAATTCGTCAAATTATGAGTATGTCAACTCTTATTTAGTGTTTGAATTATTTCTCTATACTGTTTAGATATTTGATGATTCTTCATTGATGTGAATTTGCTTTCTATAATGGGTCACTTTATTCATGCAGTCATTGGAAGCAGAGATAACGCGCCTCAGTCATCTTCGTGATCGAGCTAGTGATATGGGTCACAGAAAGGAATATCCTTACCTCTTGAAATTTTATCTTCAATATTACCTCTTTAGTTCATTCAGTTGGTTTCTTAACTTATGCATCTGTGGCCTTCTTGAGGAGTCTTAAGTTTTTCGAAGGAAATTTAGCAAAACAATACGTATAGGTATTGACGAAAAATTAAATGCTGAAAATTTTATGAAAATATTTTTTTATAAATATAGAATGTTTCCCTTGTGTTGATGGGAAAACTGATGAGTCTTTTTCTTCTTCATTATTATTATCAATGTGTGAGAAGTAATATCTGGTATCTTGTAAATTAAATTGTATTGTGTTCAAATCTCATACTGAAATATGAGATTCTACTCTTTTTGGCTAATTTCTGGACTGCTAGTTGAAAGCGGAATTTGAGGACCTTTGAGCATGTAGAACCTTTTGTCCATGTTATAAGTGGTGGGCATGCTTTTCATCCTTGGATAACTGGCTTTTCTTTCTTGATGACCAGTAGTATGGATACTCTTAAAAGTATTGTAGCTCTAGTTTATGAGACAGTATCTACCTTCACGTCTGTAGTTTTCTTTTTTACTTATTGGAGAAAATGAACTTCTGATTTGTTTAGAAAAATGAAGGATTACAAGATACTGCATATGTAGCTAGATTTATCAAGCAGAAGAAAGGGATCTTACCTCCAAAAAAAAAAAAAAAAAGATGGATGACTTCTATGTGATACTGAAATCTCTGCTAAGTTGAAGGAATATTCTTTGGAAATGTGACTAGGCCAGTTTTTGTACAATGTAATGATTATAGAGTGGAGAAAGTGTGTGGATCTTTAACGAGTATATTTCCTGTCTGAGATTAAAATTTTATAAGCACATCTAGAAATGCTAGAAGGGACTAGAGGAGGAGTGAATGCAGGTGGAGCTGGAACCTATTGAGGATAAATTGTAAGAAATGTTGGAGATTGTTGTGTTGTACCATCGAAAACATTGATGCATCAACATGTAAGAGGAAGCGAATTCATGTATTAGGAGCATAAGGTAAGGATGTAACCAAAAGCAATGTGGGCTGTAGTAAAAAAGTTATTTAGCATCAAGGCGACCTATGAAGGTGGTTTTAAATTGAGCAGAAAGGAGAACATAATCTGTATATCTAGTTTGAGATTAAAAAATTTCATGCAGAGTTCTGAACCTTGATAAGACTGTATTGTTTGTTTAATGGGCAGGTTTATTCTTTCAATTTTTGATGAGAGCTCTTTGTAAGTTGAGAATGTAGCTACATTACTTGCAAGTATGATGATAACAGAGATTTGCATAAAGTTAGAGTTGACTGGGTTCTTTGTCATGGCATCAGCGGAAGGTCTGGAACATCTCTCTCTCTCTCTCTCCTTTTCTTTTCTTTTCTTTCTTTTTTTTTTTTTTTTCAAAATGAGAAAGAAAGGGAAATTTAACTATTGAAATTAGATTAAAACCTTGTGTCTGTGTATTTTTATTTTTTGTTCTTGTATATCTCCATTGGAGACAACCACTTTTATACAGAAATAGTTCTGAATAATTCCGAATTCCTTAACTTATGTTTCACGCTTAGAGAATGTGTAGAGAAATTGCAGCTTTTAAAGTCACCCGAGGAGCGCCAGCGCAGATTGGAAGAAATTCCAGAGATACATGCAGATCCAAATATGGATCCAAGTTACGAATCTGAAGAGGATGAAGGTGAAACGGATGATAAGAGACAAGGTCTTTATTGTCTCAAGCTTTTGCAAACTTAACCTACTTCTGAATGTTTTTTTCACCTTTTCATCATTCTATTTTAACATTAGCTTTTGATGTTACAGAAAACTATGTGAGACCTGGAGGTAATAGCTTTAACAGGAGGGGGAGAGAGCCAATTTCTCCTGGAAGAGGAAGTTTTTCTTCAAATGATTCCTGGGGTGGAGCTAGGAATTACTCGAGCGCAAGTAAGGAGTTGGGCAGAAACTTGTCTAGTAAAGGTTTCTTGAGCAAAGGGGATGATGTTGCTGGAGTTGGTGAGATATTAAATGAGAACTTATGGACTCAAGGAAGAGAAAGAGAAAGAGAAACACAGCAATCACGAAGTTGGGAGAAGCCAAAATCTACATTAAATTTTGAAACTAGGGGTGCCCATTCTGTGCTATCATCAGAATCAGTTCCTAGTGTTAAACAGGATATTTCAATAATACCTTCCTCTGCAGGGGCTGCACAATCTGCAATCAAAGTTAATGAAACAGACAAGATATGGCATTACAAGGATCCATCCGGGAAAATCCAAGGACCATTTTCCATGGTGCAGCTTCGAAAATGGAGTAATACTGGATATTTCCCTTCTGATTTGAGAATATGGCATGCTACTGAGAAGCAGGATGACTCGATACTTCTGACTGATGCATTGGATGGAAATTTCCAGAGAGACGCTCAGTCGGCGGACAACAGTTTCCTTAAAGGTCAACCACATCTATCATCCTCATATTCCACCATCGCAGGAGGTGATGGGAAAGCCCAACCTGAAACTAGTAATTCTACTGGCAGAGCTGCTCCGACTATTGTTGAGGTTCCCAAGTACTCTGTAGATAAGTGGGGTTCTGAGACAAACCTCCCTTCCCCTACACCAGCTCAAGCTGCCTTAAGTGCAACAAAGGGTCAACCATATGAAAGCCAGTGGTCACCCACCCCGGCCCAACCTGCTGGTTCCCTCTCGGGGCCCAACCTACTTTCAGGTGGTAATGGAGAGCTGCAACGGCCTGTGGTAATTATCCCTGAAAGCAGCCAATTGTCACATTCAACTCCATCTCCATCATCAACAAAATTGCTAAGTTCTGGAAGTTCCTCTCGGATACATTCCCATTCAACATTGGCTATTGAATCACCAAGGCTACAGGCCACTTCCCATCTGCTTCAGGCACCTGATTCTGGTGGTGTTTCAGTCAATGCTGTAGTTGATATGAAAAGTCTTCAGAACCTGGTTCAGCCTGCGGCTAATAATAGTTCTCTTGTTGGGACACAAGGATGGGGCGCTGTCTCAGTTTCAAAGTCAGAAATGAGTGCTCCACATGCAATGCCTGGTAGTGGTTCTCAGGTGTGGGGAAGTGCCCCGTCCCAGAAGCTAGAGCCAAATAATTCAATTTCTATGTCCAATCAGCCTAGTGGTTATGGTAACTGGGGTGATACACAAATTTCTGTCCATAATTCTGCTTCATCCTTCATTGCAGGAAATACAGGCACAATGCCATCTGATCTTTGGAGAGGTCCCATACCCGCGCAACCAAATGTTCAACCTTCTGCTGCTTCCAATGTCCCATGGGGCATGACTGTTACAGATAACCAAACTACAACTCCTAGACAAGGACCAGAAAGTCAAAATACTGGTTGGGGCCCAATTCCAGGAAATTCAAACATGGGATGGGGAGGAGCCATACATGCAAATTCAAATCAGGGTTGGGTTGCATCTGGTCAGGCTCCACCTGCAAATACAAACCCAGGTTGGGTTGCACATGGGCAAGGACAAGCACCTGGAAATGCAAATCCAGGTTGGGTTGCTCCTGTTCAGGGGCAAGTGGCGGGAAATGCATTTCCTGCTTGGATGCCACCTGGCCAAGGACCTACCCCAGTAAATCCTAGTCAAACTTGGGTTGCACCCGGCCAAGGTCAACCTCCTGGGAATGCAAATCCTAACTGGGTAGCGGCTTCTGTGAACATTGGCTCATGGGGAAGTGAACAGAACCAAAATGGAGAGAGATTCTCAAGCCAAAGGAATACTTCTCAGGGTGGAGATTCTGGTTATGGTGGAGGTAAACCGTGGAATAGGCAGTCATCATTTGGCAGAGAAAGAGACTCTCCCAGGCCTGGAGAAAGAGACTCTTCCAGGCATAGAGAAAGAGACTCTTCTAGGCCTCCCTTCAAAGGGCAGAGAGTGTGCAAATACTATCATGAAAATGGGCATTGCAAAAAAGGAGCAGCTTGTGATTATTTGCATACTTGAACTTTAGGAATTTTGAGCAGCATGGAGCAGTTAAATCTGTACAGTAATTTGATTTGCAAAAGGTTAGACATTACAAAATCTTCTTATGCTTTATACTTGTAAAATCCTGTGCAGTTTAGCAGCTTGTGATCCATTTTACAACCTTTGAATCATCTTCTTCCTTAAATGCCTGCCATCTGATTTCGTTGACATGAAACCTAGCCCATAGGGGATGGAAGTGTTGATGGACTCATGTAGTTGGATGCTTGGGATATATTGGAACAATCCTAGATTGATTGTTCATGCACAAACCTGGTGGGGTTCTGTTTTGTTTTATCCTGGTCAGGATAACCTTGTATAATTTAAAATGTTTTTGCTCTATTGGCATGTAATAATGGCATAAGGCTTGGCAATCAGACTTTCTGTCTTTGAAAGTTGCTCTGCAGATTTAATCCCATAGCTGCTTTTCTGATTGGTTCTGTTGTGTGCTGGCTAATATTCTGTTATATTCTCTTGCAATAAGCTTATTAGTTGCCAACTGGGATTCAACTTTGTGGTGTAAATTGAGTATTCTTGAATTACACCAAATTAGCTTGCATAGTGTTCAAATTTGATTGCTTCAAGTTTTAACTTTCATAACAAGTTGAGCTGAGTTTTAAGAAAATAATACTCGGTATAATTAAGTGTTAGTTTCTTACATAACTCTAGATATTAATTTTGTTTTTATTTTTAAAAGACAATAATTTGAAAAACATTTAGAGATGTAACAACAATGGCATCTCCCACCCACAAAAAAAAAAAAAAAAAACCGATGGCATCCGTGAAGGTTTGTGTATTGATTGATATTTTATACTTTTTGCCTACGTATGGAAGACGTATACAAATTGTCACTGTGCACAAGGGAATTTGCGCCCAATTGCTAATAAGGTTAATTTGAATTTGATTTAATTTTTTGTAAGACAAACTAAGGCTTGAAATTCAATTCAATTTTTAAGCTCTTATGGATATTTAAAATATTCAAATTCGGTTAAAAAAATAAACAAAATTATTTAATAATGTTTTTTTCAGTTAAAAGGAGGGGAATAAACCCAGTCAGAAATTTAACTACCTTAAGAATAGCCACAAAAACACAAATCTGCTGCTTAATCCATTAATAAGTACTTGAAATGAAGTTAGAAACTTTGAATGAGCATTTGAGTTCTATTAATAAACGTTAGTTCTATAATATAAAAATATAAATATATAATTAAATTTAAAAATCATTCAAATCAAATATTATGAACCCTACTTGAAGTTCAATATATATGTATTCCCACATCCTTTTGGACAGTTGTGGCTCCATATTTTGAACTCCTTGCCATCTATTTTTGCCGGTCCAATTAAATTAAGTTGAATTTAACTAGCCAAACATTAGTTTATGAGTTATTTAATTTAATGTGCTTTGAACCTTTTTTTAAGTCATAAACTTTGAAAAATAATTTTTTTAATCATTAATATCTGACTCTGTTATTGAAGATTTTTTAATTCGATTTAAAATTTAATCATAGTTAAAATTTTTATTTTTATCTACAAGTGCTTTTACTGAATTGAATTCAGGAGTTGTTTTCAGGTGTCAGGCCACAAGATATTTGAAAAGTAATTAGAACAGTAAATGATTTTTCTTTTATCCTTCACTCTTAAATTTGACTAGGTCTCTACAGTCTCAGTTATCTCCATTCACCACAAGGAACGCAGGCGTAAAGAAACATCCCAAAGCGTTGTGGGCAAGCAACAGCAGAATTTGCATGCTTCAGTTTTTTTCTTTTTCTTTTTTATCTATCCAATAACTACCACATCATTTCATTTCCCAACAAGGAATACCAATTCTCCGCTTCTCGCCGCCCTTTCTCTCTCTCTGTCCCTCACAGATCCAAAAACCCGCCATTTTCTTGATTTCTTCAATAAAGAACATGAGCAAAGTCGTTTGGTCCCATTATTTGATTTCTTGATTTCTGCTTCTACGGATTCATTGTTCTTATTTAATCAGTTAACGAATCGATATTTTGTGCGGAGATAAGTGATGGCTATGTGTAAGCGCGTTGTTCAACTAGGGACAAATTCGGCGGTTTATTTAACCAAGTTGAGATCCATCAATTCATTTTCTAATTCTGTTTCTAACAGAGTGGAGTACAGACATTTATCTCAACTCGTTAAACGTAATGGAAATCGTGCTTTTCTCGTAGATACATTGGCTTTGGTAAAATTCAATTTCTGTTTCTTCTTATTTGATAAATTTATGTTTGGTTGGTGAGAGAAGTTGCAGAAATCAAGATTTGAGGTAATTGTTCTCTGCTCTTTTTTTTTTTTTTTTGGTTCAATTGGGAAAGGTGAGGGGTATGGAAGCGCAAGGTGTGCCGTCGAAGCAGGCAGAGGCCATAACCGCTGCTATCACTGAAGTGTTAAATGATAGCCTGGAGAACGTGGCGCATTCTTTTGTTTCCAAGGAAGAAATGCAGAAGGTAAGGAACTCAATTTGTTTTTTTTTTTTTGGTATAGATTTTATGTTTATGTTTCCTATGAATGCTGTTTGATTTTGTTATTGTGAAATCAATAGTTAGTGTTTGCATGTGTTTTTAACTCTGCAGAGTGTGATGGAACAAGCAGCAAAGTTAACAGAGTTCCAGTCTTATATGAAAAGTTCTCAGGTACTTTGATTTCTTCCTAAGACTACTGTGCATGTCGTGACAGTAGATTTCTATGTTAGGTTATTTTCGTTTATATTATTACAAGTGTCGGAGAGCATGATAATTAGGATTACAGAGTATTTATAATAGAAATCTCTTTAAAACTTGTGACAAACATGTTTGATGGTATGAATCACAAATTGTCGGACATCAATGTTGCTAATGTATGTTAAATTGGAACTTCATTTTGGTAGGCCTAAAAATCATTTTAGAAGGAATTTAGATATGGCCACATTGGAAACTTCTATCAGTTGTTTGTTAATCGTTTTCTATCTTGAGGTTGCAATCTCTCCTTTTCACCTTGTTATGCTACTACTTAAATCATGTGCTCCTTGGTATTCTAATCCTTTATCCGCCACTTATCTTCACTAGGTTGTTTGGCTACTCATGCTTATAATTTACTTCCATGGTACAGCACTGAAATGGTAGACTGATTAGCACTTTATTCCCAATTGACATGCTTTTGGAAATCTGTGGACTCTTAACTCCTCTTCTTTCTTTGTTTTATTACTTCAATACTTGGCAAATCACAAATGGTAAATCGTGCATGCCTAAGCCATTTTTTAGTGAGTTTTATATTTCTTGATCCTGAAAGATCTCCTTACTTTCACAGTTATGAATCCCTTGTTTCTAATAGCTTGCTGAGTTTTTTATTTGACATACAAAGCTCAAGGTGTTGTTGGTGTTTCTCTGTCACTATCAGCCTACCATCGGATAGAGAACATGATTGTGTAGTAGTTAAGTTACTTGCCAAGTTTCATTCTATTGGTGGTGGACTAGAAAGTTGAAGATGGTTTGTCTATGCTTGGTTGGAAATAGATGATTGGTGTCCCATATCTTGCTTTGGCTAGAAGCATACCTCTTGTTGCCTGTTGCATGACATTTAAACCTAAGCCTCAAACAATACATGAGAATTTATAAAACAAGGGTTTTCTTTTAGATGCCAACATTCTGCTGGGGTTGGACTTTGCCATGGTCGCTGAAGTCTAATCTGATCACTTCCCAATGTGAAGGGTTGTTTTATTTCAACTTGTCTGTGTAAGTTGGAAAATCAATAAAACAAAAGGTTGATGGTTTTCAGCCTTAAATTAAATTCTTTCACAACTTCGTGGGCACTCTTAAGTGTGTCTCAGCTACTAACGGACTATGTAGACTAGGGATAAAGATCCTCAAAATCACTTTTCATTACAGAAATCATTACACTCTACTTGTGGCCTACATGACCATTTATCTTAGTTATGAAATTTGTTATTAAATTTTAATATGCATAACTTGAGTATGATATTCTCTGTCTGGCACTTACATTTCATCAAGTACTGATTGCAGGTCCCATAAAACATTATGGCTAGCTATTCCAGTTCTTAAAAAAATCTGTCACATTGATGGTTTCTATGAGAATTTCTGCAATGTCCATCACATCCAAAAGTTCCAGCTGGATTTTGAAACTAAACTGAAAATTTTTTAACGGAACCAAACCGAATATTAAAATAACTGCACTGAATTAACTGAAATTCGTCGATTCATTCAGTAAATTTGGTTTTAACTGATTGATGCTCACACATATTCAGAAGAACACAAACGGTACCTGCTTGGTTTGGCTCTGATGCCCTTTGTAATTTCCTGAGTTCATCATTGAAAAGTGCAAATTGAGTTGTTTTTAGGGTCTTATCAACTAATGGATATTAGTAGTACCAGAGATTGCATTACAGTTGTGAGATGAGATTATGATAACACAGCAATGTGCCTTTAACACATGAAAGTGGTCAGGGCACCTATTTTACCTTGGCACTGATACAACAGGTGGATCAATTTGTTGGAAGTTTTGAGAGTTCATCTATTCTCGAGGTCCAGTGATAGAGATTCCTTTCACTTATCATTTTAATTGTTACCAAAATTTTCAGCTCTTTCTTGTGATCTGAAGGAAAAATAATATTGAACTAGTAAATGTCTGCTAAACACATAACATGATCAAATATGATGTCTTCTGAACATCCCACTTTGAGCTTTGGTTTTTTGTACATGATTACTTCCCAGTTTGCGCCTCTCCCTCTAAACTCATTGAACATAGTGCGGACTTGGGTTATTATATTGAAGGTGTTATTTTAGCTGCATGGATTGGATTGAATCTTTGACATTATTTGTGATTCCACCCTTCCTGGTTAGGCAACCTTTATTATTTCAGATCCTTTTCATTGATTTTTGAATTGAAAACCATGTCCTGAAGTTGCAACAGTATAGCATTCTTTCTTCTTTTTTTTTCTTTCTGTTTTGCTGAGTGCTATTCGAAGCTGAACTAGTTTTAACTCATGCTTGATTTTACCCATTTCATGCATATTTTCCTGTGTTTCTCAATTTAAGTAAATTTGAATTCAAAAGGATTCGCTTCTTACATATCCATTTTGAGAAATACTTGAAACTCTTGGCCTTTATGTATAAATTATTACTGAATTATCTATAATGCAGGAGAATCATGTTTCTGTGTTGCAACGTGAGACTGAAAAACTGCGGGGTGACATAGAGAGATTGCGCAGTGAATTGAGGTCTGTTAGCAAGTGCTTTCTAACATCTGCTTGATATTTTGATTTTCACATTTGCTTTCTGAAACAGGTATGAAATTGACAAGGTCACAGCCGGGCAGCGACTGGATTTAAATCTTGAAAGAGGGTAAGGCAAATGAACTGTATTACGGATAAGTTGCATATTCTGCCCTAAAGATGGTCCTCTGTTGTCCACTGATTGAGCTCCTGCCACTGGATTAAATCCAAGAAACAATGAACCCAAAATTGAAACTCTATACATACAAATCTATGTATACGGTTTTCCAATGCAATAATCTGATCACATCGCATTTATAGAGTTGTTACTTGATAAGGTTGCCACATTTTGAAATCTAAAAGGTGATGTGCACATTTACAGTATTTTTTGTTTCTGGTTTTGTATAAAACAGCAAATTTGGTATTTGAGCTTCTATCAAGGTGCCTTTCTCTTAACATGGTCATGGGCATTTTCATGCTGCTGACTGAATATTACTGGGGTTAAATGATCTTCAATATATGCCAGCCTGATTCATGTCAGTTAGGTAACTTTGGATGATTTTGTCTGCTTCATTTTTGTTCACATGATTGGGTGCAGGCGCATACGTGATGAACTAGCTAATCAGAATGCGGAAACCACCAACCTTACAAACAAGCTTGACCGGGTAAGCTTAATGATTTGAAGTGAAGAAAAGGTTCACTTAAGGTTTATCGAGCAATAGCATTAAATCCTCGAAACCTCTTTTTTTTCCCCCCTAGGAAATTCATGCATTAAGAGCCCAGTTGGAAGCAGCGAAGTATGACGTGATTAAATACTGCATTGGTACCCTTGTCTCAATATCTGCAGTCGGGCTTGCTGTTCTCCGCATCTTGCTGTAATTTTTAGGTTACCCTGGTAATTAATAGATAAATTTGTGTAAGACTGTTTCATTCTTTTTTGGCAACTATTTCCTGATAAAATCAAAACAATACAGTGCCATTATTTGATAGTAGTTCTAATTCTATTTGTATTATTAGGCTTTGTGGCAAAAGCAATGATTCTTGTGCTTTAGGAGTATTTCTGTGATTTTGAAGTAACTGCATGCTATAGCCATTGACATCATGATGTTTCAGTCCATGCGTCTTGGTGATGCTAGAGTACATCCATGTAAAATTCATTAGTTGGTCGGTCGGTAGCATGGTGTCTGGATTTTTATAGAATTGGTTTTGGATTCGTAGATTTGTTACCTTGTATATTGAATTCATCAGTTTTAATAGTTTTTACCCTTTTTAAAGTATATATCAATTTTGCAAAATTAAAAATGTGAAGTTTTAAATGAATTTTTCATTAATATTAAAGATTAGAAAAATGTGAGAATAACTTGTTTGGAAGGATTAGGATTAAGAAGGTTAGACTCAAACTTCAAATCTTTTTATTGTATTTGCAATGTGAGAATCCTCATATTGAATGTGAAAAAAAAAAAAAAATGGTACCTTACAAGTGATGTGAGTCTGTTTAAAGCCAAGTTAAGCTTTTAGTGAATCCTCATCACTCACAAAGTATGATCCCTTATCTTTTCCACCTTCTCCCAATGACATGACAAACAAATGTTACATCACCAGTTCCAACTACTATTTTGTTCTCTTGTAATTACATATTTGCACGTTTTATCCTCTTTATATCGCAATCAATGCTTCTATTTTATATTACCATTACAACATCCTATATGTACCTTGGCAAGAGTGGCTTTCCGGCTTATGAGAGAGAGATGTCTGTGGATTAGTTGATGAATTCTGCTTTGAGAAAAAGAAGCTGAATGACAGTCATCTAATTAGAGATTCTTTTTTGCAAGAAGCGGGATGTGATGTGGGGCTTCTGCATCATTTTCATCTGCGTTAATATATACTGTATATTACACCATCCATAAATAGTGCTCAGAATCACCGGTCTCGATTTAAAATTTAAAAAGGTGATTTAAAATTTAAAAAGGTGAAACTAAAACTAACTTGCTTTTGGAACCAAAATTAGATAACTTTTTTTTAACGTTTAAGTTTTTTTAGCTAAATAAGAAAATTAGTAATAAATAATAATATTAAATTAAAAAAAGACTACAAGAGTAAATTAATAGTTTTAAAATTTATTAAAAAATTATAACTAAAAAAAATAAATCTAAAATTCTTTATTAATGTTTAATTTCTATAAATTTAAATTGAGAGGCATGTCAAAAAATGGACTTATACTTAATTATAATTTTTTTTTAAATTACATTGACTGTTTATCCTCTTAATTAAAATATAGAGAAATCGCATTCCATAGAGTTCACTTACACTTATTTAAGAAAACAAATTAAATAATTTGTTACATTAACCACTATTATCATCAGATGTTTCCATTGATTATGCATTTGTGCTTATATCGTATAAGTCTTCCTCTTTCATTTCATTTTGAATATTTTGTTGTCAGTGTTTTGATTTTGTCCAATCATGAAAATAAGTTTGAGCCTCAACTGAATTAGGATTCATTCTTGATCTTGTTTCATCCAAAATATTTTCGCATGCGCTAAAGACTTGTTCAACCGCAACTGTTAATATAAGAGTTACTAAAATTTACTTTGCAATTAGTGAAAGGATGGAAAAGTTTGTTATATGTATTTTCCACCACCGAGGATAGGGAAATGTAAATTTGTAGAACTATTTTCAGCAAACTAAGATAAATATCTATTTCATAAGTAAATCCATCTCTTTGTCCTTTGCATCAATAAATATTGTTCTTTGTAAATTTTAATACTTACATTAATTTCACTATTAAAATTAGATCATTGAAAAGTATGAGGACCGATTTTTTTCTCATTTTTAATTTATAATTTATAATAAATTTTAAAATAATGATAAAATTATTACATTTAATGATGAAAAATAAAATTAATTTTCACAATTAAAAATCACATATGAAGTGTGATATATATATATAAACAGTTTCAAATCGAAACTATCGATTTCTAAATATAAGAAACCGCAGTTAAATTTTAAACTTTTGTTTCGGGTGCCGTTTAAAATCTTGAAACTCATAAAACTTATATTAGTTTAAATAAAAAACGATCTCTAATCGGTATTCTGAATACAAAATAGTTCTCCCCAAAATTCACAAATATGAAACGTCCCCTCCATCTCCATTCTTAGTTCCATAAATTGCCTTCCTTCTTCACTTCAAAATGGACAATTTAACCTGTAATTTGGTACACCGACAAGTCTAACAGCTCTTGGAGCAGTAAGTCCAAACAAATCATTCATATCAAGCTCACTGCTTTCCATTCCACTAGGCAATTCCCACTTAAAACAATGAACCAAATGACCCACACTCAACTCCAATGCATACAACCCCAGTTGCAGACCCGGACATGACCTCCGACCCGACCCAAATGGAATAAACTCAAAGTTGCTTCCCTTAAAATCTGGCGACCCATTTTCCAGAAACCTACTAGGGTTAAACTTATCCGGATCTTCCCATGCATTTGGGTCACGCCCGATAGCCCATGCATTGATCATGATACGTGATTTTGCCGGAATTTTATACCCGGCAACGATGGAATCAGCCGCGGATTCATGGAGGAGGAGCGGAATGGGCGGGTGGAGACGGAGGGTTTCTTTGACGACACATTTAAGGAAGGTTAGGTTTTCAAGATCCAATTCGTGGAGTATCCGGTTCAAGCCAATTACGTCTGTGAGTTCTTGTTGTAGTTTGTTTAGTTCTTGCGGGCTCTTCATTAGCTCTGCCATTGCCCATTCTATTGCTGATGCCACCGTTTCAGTTCCACCAAACATCACATCCTGTACGAGTAATTAATAATTAAATACTTTCAGAAAATTATACGTATAAATTCATAAAATCTCATCATTTTCATTTACTTATTTAATAATAGAATATAATTTATGAATACTAATCAAAAATTGAATTTATATCTTTTTATTAATTAGCATTTTATAATTATTATTTTTATTCTTCAAATTTGACTAAAATTAATCAGTCATATTTTAATAAAATCAATTAAATATAACCATAAAAATAAATGGAAATAGTAATATTATCTTAAATGTGAAATAGTAATAATATATCAAATATCAATCCGGTAATATATTCAGCTTTGAATTCCTTCTCTTTATATTAAAACGAAAAAAAATGAGAGAGAGAGAGAGATTAGCGTACCATGATGAGAGCTTTAATATTATCTCTACTGAGTCTTAGGGTGGACTCAGAAAAACCAGTTTTTACATCTTCACCGTAAAAAGCCATTAATTCATCTACCATGTCTGCTTCTACTTTTTCATCTTCATCTTTTTCCTTCTTCTTCTTCTTCTTCTTCTTCTCTATGTGTTCATCAATTATTGAATCAATGAATCTATCTAGAGATTTTCGTGCCACAGAAAGCCTTTTATTGAATTTTTGTGCATGAATCCAACCCAACCATGGAAAAAAATCAACAACATTAAAAGCTCCAAAAAGTTTTGAAAACTCCTGCAAGATTTTCATGAACTCATCTTGACCTTCATGTGAAAGGGATCCAAAAGCTGCCCTATACGTTATATTCCTTGTTAATGCGAAAACCAATTCACCAATATTAACCGGGGAACCAGTTTTTTTCATCACGGTTTGGATCATGGACTCTATTTCCTCTCTCACGGAGGCCCACGACTCCGCCCGTTTTCTACTAAAGAGCTTCATTATACATATTTTGCGCATTTGACGCCAAAATGGGCCGTAGTTGGCAAAGGCCATATCGGCCCGATCATAAGTCAAGTAGGTTATTGCCACGTTGGCCGGACGGTTAGAGAATACGCTATCTTGCGCTTGAAGGACTTCTCGAGCCATATCGGGTGTCGATACGGCAACGACATGAAGCCGGCCCATTTGGAGGTGGAAGAGGCCACCGTATTGCTTAGCGAGACGGGCTAATCCGCGGTGGGTCAGTTGCTCCATGATATTCATATTGCCAATAATTGGATACCCTTTTGGCCCCGGAGGGTACTGGTGTTTCATGTGGGAGCGAAGCAAGAAAATTATGGAGACAAATAAAGATAGAAAAATTAGAAGAATCAAGAGCATGGTTGGAGATTGAAGAGGATGAAAGATAGTATGGAAGTCTCTGTGAATTTGTAGGATAAGGATGTTTATGAGGTTAATAACATCGACTTCGTGGCTTGTGAGGTTAAATAGGCAAAAATGAGTTGGTGGTGGTTTAAATAAATGGATTTTTACATAAAAAGATTGATTTGTTTCAATGGAGAGTATATATATATATATATATATATGGTACGGCTAGGTGATGGAAGTCCCGTCATAACGAAAGTATTAAAATAATATTAAAAGTGAGATTCATATATATAATTACACAAATAAAGTACATGTGGATTCCACTTTTAATATTATTTTAATATTTTCGTTATGACGGGACTCTCGTTATTTAGCATTTTCATATATATGTATACATTGTATGGACCCATCTCATATATACCGACAAAAAAGACAAAATATTAATAATTTCTTAAAAATATTTTGCAATTGACTTGGTGCATGACTCATTGGACTGTCTTGGAGTTTGTCCGATGAAGTTAATTTTTTTAATTATTTTAGCTATTACTGTAGCGTTTAGATATTAGCTGTCCGTTGTTTCATTAGTTTTTTTATAAAAAATTCAAAGCTAAATGTTTTAATATTTAATTATTCAAAAAACACTGCTTTAACCTAAATGTTATATTACTAAAAAATATAAAAAAATAGCATTTAACATTTTGATTGATCAAAATGTTGAAAATTATTTAAAATATTATTACTGAACAAAATCTTAATTCTACTCATATTGTGGGATGTGTTTAAGGAAAGCATTTTCAAAAAATTTTCTCTATCTAGAAGTATCAACAGTCGATCTCTTCTTCATACGAACACTTTTCACTCAGATGACTGAGATCACATTTTGTTTTTTTTTTTTTTTTTTTTTTTATTATTTTTTTAAGTTTTACCGTGTGCTATTTTGCTCACTCAGATTCTGCCATCTGTGATTGATTGATTGATTGATTGACCGAAATTAATAACAATTTCCTGATTCCCTTTCCTTTCTTTATTGGCCAAATATGGTAGCCCCGTTTGCTCTTATTTATCATTTTGGGTAATTACATGTGACCAAACTTGGTACCTGAAGTTATTAAGCCGTTTCTTTTCTTTCTTCGCTAAGTATAGTGCCAAAATATAAGTAGGGTGATTTTTTTACCAAAATAAGTTATTTGAATATTTTAAATAATAAATTATATTTTTTAATATTATTTTTAATTTCGAGATAGATGGTAATTTAATTAAATTAACTTTAATTATATTAAAATTTTAAAAAAATTAAATAATTTTTTAATTTTCTATAAAAATCTTAAACAACTTATATATTGAGATAGAAGTATTTGAGTCTTAAATTTCTATTATTAATTTTATTTTTATTATATATATAATTTTTTCTTTCTGTTATAGCCAATTTATAGTAGCACTTCAAATTGCATATTTTAATTTTATTGAGATTAAATTTGACTCTTATGCTGTGTTTGGGAAGAGGTAAAGTAAAATAAGCAGTAAAGGTAAAATAAGAGCGTGAAATTTTACTATTTATTTTCCTTTCAAATGGAGTGAAAATGAAGTTAAAGGTGAGTGTAAAATAAATTTATTTTACGGCCACTCTTTGTTTTACCTCATTCCCAAACAAAATATTATGTAAATCTCTACAAATTTCTCATCAAACAAACTCTTAGGAAACAATTAAAATAATAACAATAAAAACTAAATCAAGGCATAGCATAATATAAATATATATACGATCTAATAATAAAACTAAAAAATATATAATTAGAGATAAGAAATATATATATATATATATATATATATATATATATATACATATATATAATAATGATAACTGTAAATTGAGAGGAAAATATTGAGATTAAAAAAAAAAATACCCCATTAAATTTATGATTGACAAAAAAAAATCTTTAAGCAGTTTAATTTGATTGTTTAAAAAAAAGAATCTCAATTTAATTTGTTGAAAAGATAAAAGAATAATTCCTTAATTGAATTGGATAGGATAATAATTTGAATTAAAATATATTTCTTTAATTGAATTAATTATACCAATAAAGGAAAGATATTGATTTAATTAGGATACAATCTCAACTAGGAATTTCAATATTTGTAACTGATTTTTAATAAGGTCAATAAATGAAAATTATTAACTAATTAAGAATGTTAACTTATTAGGAAAAATTTTTTTTTGAGGATATATTAACTTAATTAGAAATATTAAATATATGTGTGTATATTTAATATTAGTTTAACTAGATATTTTAACGTCTATGGTAAGAATGTAAATTAATTTCAAAATATATGTGTGTATATTTTTGTTCCATGTAGAGTTTTGATGCTATATTTACTCAAAATATTTGTTGAATTTATCTTTTTTACCTTGATTTGGACTTTTTATATCAAAGTCACCCTTAATTGCAGTTAAGGATAGAATTGGAATATATATATATATATATTTATATATCCAAATAATTTTTTTAATTTTATAATAAATAAACTAATTAATAATCTAGTCATATATGTTTTTATTTGCTAATAAAATCCGGATGAAGCATGGGATAAGAAATATTATAAGTTCTCACACATTCTTCCTGTCAAAGTCTTGCGCTAGACTTCCATATTGTACTTGGGAAAAAAAAAAAAAAAAAAGGTTGAGCTTATTAACCCAAATGAAATATTGTTTTCTAAAGGGAGGGTGAGACAATGTTATATTCAAGGTTTCAATTTTTAATAAACGTCATAAAATATCAAATATTAAAAACTAATACATTTGGTCAAAAATAAAATAAAAAGACCTAAAGTAATCTCAAACAGTATGAAACTAGCATATTTGGTCAAACAGAAAACGCCGAGGAAAAGGAAACACCGAAAGAAAAAGGAAACACCGAAAAAAAAGGAAATGCTGAAAAAAAAATTCTAAAAAAAGGAAACACAAAGAAATACGAAATCTCTAATATGTGATTCAATAACGAGGATGACGACGATCACCATGATAGTAGATACGATATATACAATATATATGGTATATATACACTGTATATATACACATACACACACACTGTATCAGTAAATACTGTAATATCAATTAAATCAAAATAGATATATATACAATAATTAACACATTAGATCAAACTAAGTAAATAAAGTGTGTGTATATATATATATATATATATATATATATATATATATATATATATATATATATAATCTAAATCAAATATCAAACAAATCACACATTATATCTCACTACTTAAAAATAGTTTCTGTTTATAGATATATATATATAGATATATATATATATATATATATATATATATAGTATCAGTATCAATTCAAACAGAATCGACAGTCATATATTATTACTATAGAGCATAAAAAACATCTATGGTGGATGACAGTTTTTCAACAAAAATTATGTCGCTAATACGCTCATACGAAAATAAAATCAAGGAAGAGAAATATAATAAAAAAAAACCATGGAATAACGCCAATAATGAGAAGAACAACCAGCGGCTGCAAATAACGAGATCAAAAAGAGAAATAAAGATAAGATAAATAGAAGACAACAAAATAAGAAAGAACGACGCTAAAAATAATGGAGGTTGCAAAAAGACGACAGTAAAAGAGAAATGATAATTAAAATAGGAAATGGCCAAATATATAAATTTTCACTCGAAGGTTCAAAAATTAACACAACTGCACCCTCAACTTTGCAGATAACCAGTTATGCACATGAAGTCATTTTTTTGGCATCAATATTACACCTTTCCACACTGACAGACGCGCGTGAACGTTAGTTATCAAAGGCGAGCGTAAATGGAGAGGGAAAAAAAAACTACGTGTAAATATCTTCTCCAGCGTGACTTGATGGAAAAAACCATCCATCCCATTTTGCAACTAATTTCTCTTTTTCCTCTTTTTTTAGATTCACTTATTAGGGTTTCGTTTTTCCATTTATGCGATTTCACTATTCTTTTTCTCTATCTATTTCAATAAATCAAGGGGAAGAAGAATTTCTTTTCTCCAAATTGAAAGTCTCTCTTTCGATTGATCACAAAAAGGATTATATGCTATTTGGAGAAGAATGGACATACTAGCCAACTATATTATGCCTAATTGCTATTGTGGTGAAGCAGTAGTGTTGAAGGTATCTTGGATAAATACGAACCCAGGCAGACGGTTTTATGGATGTAGGAAATATAGGGTTTGTTAAATTTGATATATTTGTTGGTTGTAGATGTGTGGTTAATGCAATTTATTTCAATGGCTTGATCCACCAATGTCATATCATATTAAGTACATTATGATGGGATTGCTGAGAAGAATCAAAGAAAGTGAATATATGAAGAATAAGTCTAAAGCGATATGGTGGAAGGTGGTTATCGAGGTTTATGTTGTTTTTGTTGTTGTAAATATTAAGGAAGTCTTTAAGGGAACTTAGTTGTAGGATTTATCTTTATTTATTTTTGTATTGTGGTTGGTATTGTAGCACCGAAGTTTGGAACTTTTTGTAACTGTCATTGTAGAGAGTGACAGTGTGATCTTGTTGGTGTGCTAGTGTTTTGATTTTGCTGTGTAAATGTTTAATTAGTTAAAATTGAATGGAAAAGAAATGTTGCTTTTTCTAGAAATCTTCTTTGTGTCAATTGCTTTATGTTTAAAATAACCATACTCAATTGACATTAGTGTTTGAAATAGATTAACATAACAAGAAGCTGAAATCCAAAAAAATGTCAAATAAATGGAAAGAAAATAAGTTGCATTAGTGAGAAAAAACACGATGTTTAACATTTATGGGAAAATAAGATCAATAATCATTCTATTACCAAGTTCAACAACAACATAATGTCAATGATAAAAAAAAGCATTGGATCCAATTTTCACAATTACAGAAAAATGAACATTAACAAAAAGCACAATGTTTTATTCACTATTGTCTAAAAAATTCCTAGCATTATCACTTCACTGAGTTGGACTGCTACCAGTATGTGAACCTTGGCTTGAAGGATTTGTTGGTGTTGACTATCTAGTTTGCGACCCTAAATCTCTTTGCCTCTGTAAATCAAACCTCTGCTGTTAGAGTTGCATTGTAGTACAACATTCTTACCCTTCCATTTAAGACCTGGAGGTTTGAAGCTAAGATCATAAGTGACAGTAACAGAGCTTTTCAAATGAGTTGGATTGGTAATAACCCGAACAAGCAGTATTTTTATAACATCTAACTATGAAGGTTGAGATACAATTTTGTTTCTAAAATGCCTAGCTATGAAGCTAGAGGTGCATAACTTATTTCTATTAGTTCTATAACATCTATGGATTGGGTTATAGGTTTTTATCACAAAATTTTCCATGCTACTTTCTTTGCTACCAAAAAACAATCATGGACAACCTTTCCTACACTTAACTCTAACCCTCTTTGGCTCATTTGGTCTTATAGTTAGTTCTACCCCCTTACAACACCATACTTTGCTGAAGCTTTCCTAAATTGATCCACAGACTCAAAAATCATACTAAGCTCCCAATATGGCATAAAAGATGTTGGGTCATAGTTGGTTTTCCTTTCTCTCCTATTGCTTGATGAAATATCATCCCTAATACCATGTCCATCATCACTGACTTCTCTAGAATCAGGATCAGAAGAAACCATCCTCTCTAGTAAAATCAAAATCAGGTCCTGCTTCACCTAATGGAACATTTTGAACCTCCTCCTTTGGCCTTGCCCTAGCTCTTTTAGTATAGTGCTTACCTCTCTCTCTCTCTCTCTCTCTCTCTTTCTAGATTCCCTTAATTCTTCGTTCACGTCACTTACATCGCTTCAACATCTCCATCAACCCCATCTTCTTCAATTTCAGCTTCATAATCACTATCTTCATCAGAGCTGCTTTCTTCTTGACTTTTAGTAGAGGAGCTGCCCCCTTCATCTACACTAGGTTTAGATCCAGAAGCAACACATAAAATTGCACATTAGCTCTTTCACAGTTTGCCCCTTCACTGTTACCCATTTGCACAATGGCCCCTTCCCCACCAACATTTTCTCTTTCCTTATTTGCCCATTTCCCTAATGGATTTTCATTTTTCATATTTGCCCCTCACCCAATGGATTTTCATCCCAAGCCACATTCATTAACAATGCACCATTAACTTCAATAACATCTGGTTGGTTAACTACCTGCTCGATAATTAACTCCATTATGCCCTCATTTTCCACAAACTCTAAATGGAACATTACATTAACATAGTATTGAGTAAGGAGAACACTTCAGTTTCTCCAGCAATGAGGCCTTTGTAGTATAGTTGACCAATATGCTAATAACCTAAATCCTTTGTCCTTCCTAAAAGGTCCACATGTGAAACTCTATCACTGCCACATTTTCTTCCACAGTGACAGTGCTACCTAGATATTTCATATGAGGCTCTATTTCAAAGCATCCACCATGAAACCATCTAAGATGAATTATCTTCTCAATCATTCTGCAAAGAGAGAATAAAATATTCATTTAGTCCTAAACTCTATATTTTCAAATTCAGAAATCACGTGTATAGCATGATGAGCAAAACAAGTACAAACTTAAAATAATCCTTCTTTCATTATACTAACAAAGAAAAAACTTTCATGCAACTAAATCAATATTTTTTTTCTAAATAAGATGAAAACCCAAACACAGATTACAACTCTCAAATGCCACTTCATTTCTACAAAAACAAATGAAAAATAAAGTAAATTTAACAACCCAAATGAGTTTTTCACAAATGAAAAATAACTTCTCCCTCACTTCAAGCGCTAGCAAATCCCTCTCCAGGGTCGCGACTGCTCATTACTAGATTTACACTCTCAGTCACAAAAACCCTAACTTTCTCTCCTATCTCAATGACAAAATGTGTTTGATTTCATTTATGCGAGAGAATTTTTCATCAAGCTTTTATTTTTATCTTTCTACGCTCCGACATTAGTTTATTTCCCAAGCCAACAGTCATTTCTTCATCGAATGGAAAAAAAACTTGTATTCAAATTATCTGATATGGCGAGTTAAGTAGGATCCATTCTTCGCTAACTAATCCAAGTCAGCGTAAGTAGTGATCACACGTGTATGCCAGTAGGGAAAGGTGCAATAGTGATGCAAAAAAAAAAAAGACTATAGGTGCATAATTGGTTACCTGCAAAGTTAGGGGTGTCGTTGGGTTAATTTTTAAGAGTTCGGTGCAAATTTATGTATTTGGCCAATAAGAAATTAATAAAAAAGGAAACACTAAACTATGAAAACATTGATTTAACTAACAAATGATAATTAAAATAGGAAAGGGAAAATAATTAATAGATCCCTGAGATTTGACCAAACTACCTAACTCGTCCTCGCATTTTTTTAATATTAATTCACAGTCCCTGATATTTGGATCCGTTAAACTACCAAATCCTTCCATCCATTTTCTCCCTAATTTATGAACAGACAAAAATAACCTCACTTTTGCATTGAAAATGACAATTATACCCTATGTTGCTTCATGACAACTATACCCTATGTTCCTTAATGGATCGATCCAACAAATAAAGGTGCAAACTTTAAACAAACCAAGAACATGATAGTTGTAAATGGACAAACTAGGGAGCCCAATGCTCAGGAGGAGTGGAAATTTTATTGGGCAATCTACTTCTCATCTTGTTAACCATTGTTTGTTGCAGATTTCGAGTGTCGGCTATGAAAGCTTGAGCATAAGAGTTTTCTTGGTCAAGATAGTTTACAAAATCAAGGTCTCTGGTGTTTCGCATCCAGTGGTATGGGTCCTATCACACTTTTCCATTAACAGAGACTAAAAAAGGGACTTTATTTGCCAATGGAGGAGTTTTTGAAGGTACAGAGAAGAAAGGGGTGGCTGGGTATCGTTTACAACTAGAAGAGAAAGAAGAAGAGGGTATAATGGGAAAGAAGAAAAGGAAAAATGCCGATATCGCTCTCTTCCCGTCGTCTCTCTCTCTCCCTCTCGTTGCTATCTCCGACTCGCCGACACTGCTCTCTTCTTGTCATCATCTTCCATCGTCGCTCTCTCTCTCTCTCTCTGGTTGTTGTCCCTAATCCGCATGGTAATCGCAAGAGGCGACAAACTTGTCTTGATGAAGAAAGTCGCACCTCTGTCCTCCCTCGATTTGCCGACAACTCTACTTAGATTGGACTGACCATCTTGTCCTCTTATGCCGCATGTTGCTCGATTCCTCACTTCCCTCCTTCCATTTTAACTGGCGACACATGGAGGTGAGCAAATCAAGCTGATATCCGCTTCCTTTGTGTCACCGGCGATAATGCTTCTCCACCGACCAGTCGTTTCATCCCTAGTATCTCCTTTCCTCCTCTCCTCCATTGCCGTTTTAGAGAGGTTTGCGATTTGGGCGAGATCAAAGTGAGAGCATATAATTGTCATTTTCAGTGCAAAAGTGAGGTTATTTTCGTCTGTTCACAAATTTTAACGATAAACTAGAGAAAAAATGAATGGAAAGACTTGATAGTTTAACGAAACCAAACATCAGGGACTGTGAATTAATATTGAAAAAATGCGAGGACGAGTTAGATAGTTTGATCAAATCTCAAGGATCTATTAATTATTTTTCCAATAGGAAATTAATAAAAAAAGGAAATACAAAGCAATTAAAACACTTATTTACTAACAAACTAATGTCTACTAAAATAAAAAAAGGGCATAAAAATAAAAATAAATCCAAATTGACAATAATTTAAATTGAAATTTCAAACTGATATTCTCTAAACATAAGTTTCAAAATATGACCACATACTAGAATTACCCTTTTCTAAATTTGGATTCGAGATTTTTTTTTTTCTGTTTATTGTGAGTTAATGGTTATTGTGACTTCATTTGCTTTTAAAAATAATTCATATAGTTTTTTTTCAAATATTTAGGAAGCGTTGATAAATAAATTAAAAATATATATTTTTATATTCAAAGGAAAATTTATTTATTCCTTTTAGACACCTAATTATTAATAACCATCATCCTCAATCACTGGTTCTTGCCATTGATTTCATGTACCACTACTACACATATTTATTATTTTTTTATACTTTCATATTTAATAATAAATTCTTAATTATTATAATTCTAAATATTTCTATAGCTTCTTAGTTAAAATTAAAAAGTTATTTATAAAATATTTTTTTAAGGAAATTGCTCTCCTTAGAAAATATTTTGAAAGATAATTCCAATTAATTGCTAACTAAAATTCCTACACGCTCAATTTGTCAACATCTTGTCATGGCTTCTTGATAGGGAATGGTTGTAACTAGTCTTTTGATGCATCTGAGTTCTAATGAATCGAAATAATACTGTATACGTGAATTAGTGACAATTTTAACTAATATTTATTAAATTTGTGACAATCAATGTAATAGAGAGGACTCGAATTTGAGATTTCTAATTCCCTACATATTCAATAAAAAAAAAGAAAAATCAATCAGATAATATCTATCAGGATTTTCTCTCTATATATATAAAGAAAAGGCATAACAATTAAGAGGATAAAGAAAACGAAAATAAAAATATTTACATATAATTTTTTATCTTACTTTGTTAATACTATTGATGAAAGATATTTTTATATTATATTATTTTACTATTATTTATATTCTAACCAACAAATATATGCTATATGAATTCAATATAATATTACTAATTAGAATATTATAAATGTTTGAAAGGATACACAACTTCCAAATTTTGCCATATCAATTTAATTATTTTTTTGAGAAAAAATTTAATTATAACTTAAGTAAAGATATTTATAATCTTCTATCCTAGAGGTTTTAGGGTTTCTCTTCTCCTCTTTTCTTTTTAGTCTATCTAATTCTAGTTTTTATTTGGGGTTGCCTCTATTAATTAGCTGTAGCCCCCTACTTCTATTTTTTCTTCTTGCTCTTGATTTTTTATTCGTTTTCAATAAACTCATATCTATTTTCTTCTAATAAATCTTTTTTTTTATTATTATTATTATTGCTTTGTTTCCATATTTTGAGTTCTTTTATCCTTTTTCCATGAGAGTTTAGCTCTATCTTTGTGAAAATTTGATATTAAAAAGTATGATACTTGATGTTATTCGGTTAGAGAATTTATATCTTGTTTTACTTATGTGTATACTCGATTAATGGAACCTGATAGTGCGATATATTTCTTCATTAATGTTATTAATACATAGTAACATAAACTCATCTTAATACGTTACATGCAACAAGTTTTTGAAAAAATAATCCAAGCATAGAAAATCCAAAAAAATTATTTTGTTGTCTAAATCAATTAAAAAATCTATTGCTGTTATCAAGATTTATATCGATTAAGGTCATCTTCAAACGAAAAAATTCAATGTTATTTTTTTTATTTTAATTTTATTAATCAAAAGAATATAGGTAATTTTTTTGTTGTTAAAGGATTAGCGAAATTTCTATTAACTATGATAAGTTTTGTATTGATCTAATTGAATATTTGTAATATTTGATTTTATTATTAATAAATTATATTTAAAAAAATATTTTTAACCTTTTTATTTTCATTGAGTATTTAATCCAGATTTAAACATTTAAATATTATTTGTATTATCAGATAATGCATGCAATTGACATCATCACCAACATAGAACTCCTGTGATTTTTTGTAATTGCACCCTAAAAAAAATATATCCGACACGGATTACTACCCGTAATTAATTTTTTTAATTTTAATTTCATTATTTAAAAGAATATAAATTTTTTATTTCATTAAAAGATCATCGAGCTCTATTAGTTACTATTAGCATATTTTTATATTTGGTATATATGAGTATTTGTAATTTTTATATAATTTATATTTTGAAAATGACTAATAGATAAAATATTATTCTAAAATAACTTGTATTTATATTTACAGATAGAAAGAGCATCTCAATGAAAGGTAACATTAACTAATATGGATGACTGATATCATTTGAAATAAACAAATTGCAAGATTTTGAAATTTCTTTGAATGTTACAAAGAAGAGTCTAATCCATCAACATTGTAAGGTGGCCAATGCCAAGGTCCACTTGTGATTGAACCAATGTTTTTTATATCCTGTGTTTGAATTTTATTAGATGGAAGAGAGTGACCTTGACCCTTGACCTGGTGCTTCTTTGGTCATGGAGGCATGCACTTAGTCAGCATCCACTTCATAGCTTGTGAGTCTTCCACTTGGCTATCCACATCATCATGTCCTGCTCCATTTTACAAAGTCTTTGTTGTGGTCTCAAATCAAAATGCCACTGATATTTTTTAGTAGGTATGGGCACATATGTTACTTACATATACATCCAAAAACCAAACATTAAATTCTCCTCAAAATTTTATAATTTTAATTTTATGACACTCTAAATTTTATGAATAACTTTTTGAATTTATAAAATTTTAGTAATATTGCTTGCCGCTCAACACTAATATTATAATTTGTTAAATATTTTAGTTTTTATCTGTAAAATATCAACTTAATATATAGTTAATACGGTTTCTAAAATAATAATTTTTATAAATTTTAACTTTTCAATGAGTGTTTAATTGATCTAATTTTATAAATTAAAGTGTTCGAGAAAATAATTTCAATTATTAAATTATTTAATCGGTATAATTTTGTAACTTAATGTGTTTAATGAGTCAAAATAAAAGCTGAGAGTATCCCAAAATTAAAGTAAAAATGTTTCAAAAGTGAATTTATGTATTCTGTCAATTTTTTTGTAAATATATTTATGTATATATTAAAATCATTTGATTAATAGATATTTAGTAAACATATTTTCTTTTCAAAAAGATATTTAGCAAAACATTTATGTATTAATCAATCTTGGAATTATCTAAAATAAAAGTTTATAAATATATAAAATGTTTGTAATCACATTTTAATAATTAATGTTTCTTTATTGTATTTTTGGGTCTATTCATATAATTTAATAAAATGAAAAGAATTTATCATTTTTAATCTTTTATTGAAAAATTATATATTTTATATAATATTATTACATATAAAGAAATAAGGGTTATAATATAAAAAAAATAAGAAAAGAGAAGGTAAAATTAGGAAATACATTTAAAAAAAAGAAATACTGTGAATGATGTAATTTATTGTAACAAATTTAAATGAACAGATGTCAAAAAAATTGCAATCTTTACCAATACAAATTTTCTCAATTCTATATATTAGGAAAGGCCTTTATATCATAAAACAAATCTTTTTTATGACAAAATTTAATCTATCCACATAAAATCATAAATAAAATTTCTAAAATTTTTTTTCGAAATTAATTATATTTGGATGCTTTGGTTTGCTCATTCAACAAGAAATCAATTGTGTAAGCACTTTAAGATTAACTAATTGTTCAATGAAATTTAAATTTTGAAAAAGTCATATCGATGAAAAGTCAAACAAATTTACCAACCACATAAACAATTAGAGATTAATAAATTCTAATTAACTTTCAAAATGTAAAAAATTAGACCCTACAAAAAAAAAAAAAAAAAAAAAAAAAAAAAAAAAAAAAAAATAAAAAGGAAAAAAAAAAAAAAAAAAACA